>VZRO01004508.1:1673-27300 GCA_013397915.1 Daphoenositta chrysoptera
CCGCCCCTCACACCCCCACACCCCTGCCCTGCCTCACTCCCCTCTCTTCCAGGACCCTCCACACCACACCCATGGCCTGCTGCCGTCCCTGCGGACCCACCCCGCTGGCCAACAGCTGCAACGAGCCCTGTGCCCTGCAATGCCAGGACTCCAGCGTCATCATCAACCCTTCCCCCGTGCTGGTCACCCTGCCAGGACCCATCATGACCTCCTTCCCCCAGAACACCGCCGTCGGATCCACCTCCTCGGCTGCCGTGGGCACTGAGCTCAGTGTGCAGGGACAGCCCATCTCTGGGGGATTTGGTGGCTTTGGCTACGGCCTTGGCTACGGCCGTGGATTCGGCTACGGGCTGGGCTATGGCTCTGGATTTGGCTATGGCCTTGGCTATGGCCGTGGATTTGGCTACGGGCTGGGCTATGGCTACGGGCTGGGAGGCCTGGGCTGCTATGGCAGAAGGGGCTTCTACAACTGCTAAGGGCCCTCAGCATCCCACCTACTAAGCAACCACCTAATACCACCAGCGTTGGACTCTGGCAATAGCTCCACCTTCCTTCGTGGTTGCCCTACTTGCTCCTCACACCTGATCCCTTCTTCTTTCTCCTGTCTCTTCATTCTTTTGCCACAATAAAGATTTCCTGCCTGAAAGACTGAGATGCCTCCTGTTCTTTTTTAATTCCAGAGGACTCACATCCTCACCAAGCACATTCCATGCCTCAACAGGCCATTGGAGTGTGTGCAACAACACCTTCACTCACAAATATGTCAAAATAACTAATAACAAAGTCTGGCATAGGAAGCACAGGAGGGGACACCTTCCAGAACACGACACAAACCCATCACCTGATACACCAAAGCCTTGCACACATCCATGCGCTCCTGGGCACAGCTGTGGCACAGTCAGTCCATGTCAGTACACACTTGATGAACTCTCTTCCCTACCAGGACTCTTGAACCCTTCCAGCATAAAGAGTCACAAAATCGTCCACTTGGGCAGGAAATCTGGAGTGGAAGTCCTTCAGCTCCCCTGCTCCAGCTAGTGCAGGATTTCTAGGACCATGGACAGTTCAGTGTTGGCTCTCCCACAACAGACACTCCAACACCTCTTCCACTCTATGGCCACCATCACAATGATAGATTTTTGCCCTCTTTAGCAATTGCATTCCATCTGTGTTCCCTTTGCCTTTGCCTTCCTGTCCTGCATGTGTGCACTGCTGAGAACAGCCGGGCTCCTTCAACATCATTCCCTGCCATCAGAGATTTCCACACACCGATGACACCCCCGGTCCACCCTTGTCCCCTGGGAGTCCCAGCTCTCTCAGATTCCTGTCTAGGAATGATTCACCAGACCCTCTGGAACCTTGGTGGTCCTGAACTGGTCTCGATTCGCTAAATTGACTCCATTTTCACACTGTGGAGTCAAAGGCTGCCCACAACACCTCACATGGGACCTCCCCAGTGCTGAGCAGACACCAAGAGTCACCTCCCCCTGCCTCATCACAACACTTCTCCCCAATCCTGATCTCGACACTGGTGGTCCCTTTTCCCACAATGATACAGGGACACCTCCTGCACCATTTCTTCTAACTCAGAACCACAAAGGCTTTTTTTGGAGAAGAAAACAATTGTTCCAACTGATACCCAGACATTCCTTCCTACCTGGCATGACTCCTCCCAAGAAAAAGCACTTGGCAGCTGAAGTCCAGCAAATGTCCAGAACCCATCAGGTTTTCAGGGTTGGCCCAGTGGATCCAACTCCTGGCCTATAGCACTGGGGACTTGCTGCCATCTGGACTTTGGGACACTGACCACAAGTCTTTGGGTCCAGACCTTCAGACCTTTCTCAGGCCACCACGCTGGGCACTGACACAACCCGGACTTGCTTGGGTTGTCGCAGATCATGCAATGCTCACCTCCAACAACCCTGGGCAACCTCCAAATCCTCATTCAGACAATCACAAGTGGCCTCAGGCCTTGGCAATCAGCCCAAGTGAAGACTCAAAAGGCCCTGGATATCAAAACCTCCAAGACAGGAGTGTCACCACCCAAGCACCCACTGAACACGTACAAATGGAAAGATGAGCTCCAATGTCAGGCATTGCCAACCGGGATAAATGCATGGAGAGATGGAAGGCAATGGAAGGTGCAACAACTCCTCCTTGGCACAGCTGCAAAGCCCAGACCAGCCTGTCAGGGCTGTGAGAATTTGGGGGTAACTTTTCAGAAGGCACCCACAAACCATGGCATACAAGGGCCGTGGGGTGACCTCAGTGACGACACCCCACCTCCCCAAAGCTTGGGTCACGTCTTCAGCCTGCCCTGACGTGAACCATCAGCAGAAGAATTTGACCTCTTAATACTCACAATTAGAAGTTACCACCACAGGTGGACAGGGCCTCGGGAGCAGGACAGGGAATTGCACAATTCCACAAAGCCACGCACCCACCTTGTCAGAGGAGAAGAGTGGAGCTCACTGATGGCCCGTTAGTAATTACTGGCTGTTTGCGTACAGGAACACAATATTTACAATTACAGGTTATGAGTTGTGAAACACGTGGCTTGAATGCAGAATAAGTGAGTTGATGTCACACACAGCCTGGGAAAAAAGGGATCAAGCCCAGTTTGAAGTTTGTTTATTGGATTTCTTAAGGAGGTCATAAAACACGGTTTAAATGTCAGAGTACATTGCCATGTAAATTTGAGAAATCCAAATGGACCATAACAGTGGAACAAGTCCAGCCTGAACAGCCTCTCCTTTTAAATATCCTCTCCCTTGATCCCATTCAAGACACAAGGGCATGAGCTCTTTCATTCATCACAAAGTGCTCCAAGGCATCACGACCTTTCCAAGCTCTTCCAGAGGGATGTCCCCAGGACATCAGCAGCTCCCTCAGCATTCCTGGGTGCAGCACAATGACTGATGGACATCCAGTGGCACAGAAAAGGAGCCCAGTCATCACAAGGCACCCACAAACTACAGCACATGTGGCCCACACAATTACCTCACTGATGACATTGCACATTTCCTGCGTGCTAATTGTTTATTCAGCTCTTCCGGACACAGATTGAACAGTCAAATCCTCCCAAAGACCAACTCATGAAAGCTGCCGCCAAGGTCAGATGGACACAGCCTCAAGGGCAGTACATGAAACTACAGAATTTCAAGAAGGAGAACATTCCCCACCTCATGACTCACAAGGCTGGGCGACGCAAAACCTACTGCCTGCAAAATGCCCAAGGCCATGGGACAAGGCTGTCCCGCCCCTTCACAAGCAGCATAAAAGCCGGCCCAGAGCCTCTCTCCCTCACACACTTCTCCTCACGCCTTCTGCTCCTGCTCCTGCTGACAGCCAGGTGAGTCTCAAGCCCCTGACCCTCCTGCTCCTGCACCCCTGGCCCCTCTCTTCCAGCACGCTGGGCCCCAGCCTCAGCAGCCCTCACGCCTCCCCACAGCCCCACAACAGCCTCCACACTCCCTCGCCCTCCTGCATCACCGCCCCTCACACCCCCACACCCCTGCCCTGCCTCACTCCCCTCTCTTCCAGGACCCTCCACACCACACCCATGGCCTGCTGCCGTCCCTGCGGACCCACCCCGCTGGCCAACAGCTGCAACGAGCCCTGTGCCCTGCAATGCCAGGACTCCAGCGTCATCATCAACCCTTCCCCCGTGCTGGTCACCCTGCCAGGACCCATCATGACCTCCTTCCCCCAGAACACCGCCGTCGGATCCACCTCCTCGGCTGCCGTGGGCACTGAGCTCAGTGTGCAGGGACAGCCCATCTCTGGGGGATTTGGTGGCTTTGGCTACGGCCTTGGCTACGGCCGTGGATTTGGCTACGGGCTGGGAGGCCTGGGCTGCTATGGCAGAAGGGGCGGCTACATCTGCTAAGGGCCCTCAGCACCACCCCTGCCACCACCAGCTCCCTGCTCTGGCAACAGCTCCTGCAAGCAAGGCACCTCAGCTGATGGTTGCTCTGCTTGCACCTCACACTGGATTCCTTCTACTTCTTTCTCCTGTCTTCATCTTTTTGCCCCAATAAAATTTACCTGCTTCAAAGCCTGAGATGCCTCCTTGTCTTCTTGAGTTCCGCTGATCTCACATCTGCACCCAGCACAACGCCAGAGAGGCCATTGGAAAATAACCACAACACTTCTCTTAGCAAAGATTTCACAACCAGTAAGAACCAAGACAGGCACTGGAAGCAGGAGAGGAGGGCACACCTTGCAGAACGTGACACAAACCTAGGAGCCACTACCCCAAAGGCTTTGACACATCAATCCTCTCCTGTGCATGGCTCTGGCAAAGTCTCTCCATGACAGCACACACTTTACAAATTCTCTTCCTGGAAGGACTCTTGAACCCAGCCAGGCAACAGGAGGAAAACCATCATCCACTTGGGCACGAGCTCTTGAGTTCAAGTCATCATTCTCCTCTGCTCAAGCAAAGTCAGGAAGGGCAGCATTTCCAGGACCATGGCCAGCTCAGTTTTGGATCTCCCAGGAGAGAGACTCCATCAGCTTTTCCGATCTGTGATCACTCTCACACTCAAAAATTCTTGCCTTCTTTGCCCATAGAAATCCACCTGTTTTCCCTTGTGCCCATCCCCCTTTACCTTCACGTGTGCAGTGCTGAGATCAGCCAGGCTCCCTCGATTTCATTCCCTACCATCAGGGATTTTCAAACACTGATGACACCCTGCTGCCCATCCTTGTCCCCTGGGAGTCCCAGCTCTCTCAGACCTCTAGGAATGATTCTCCAGCCATTTCAGTATCTTGGTCGCCCTGATCTGGTCTTGTTTCACTAAGTCCTTGTGCTTCTTTCCCTGGGCAGCCCAGAACTGCCCACACCACCCCACCTCGGACCCCACCAGTACGCTAAAGAGAGGAAAGGCCACTTCTCCCAACTTCATGACAAGAATTGTCTGAAACCTATCTTGGACAGTGGTGACACCTTTTCAAGGAAGGAAAGGATTGAGATTTTATTTTCCCTTTGCGCTCCATCAGCACCACAGGGTCCAGCTCAGGACTTTCCAGCCTCAGCCCCTGGCATGACCTGGGGCCCACTGCCATTCCTGCCCAGATGAAGAACTTCACATTTCCCTTGCTTGAACTTCAGGAGATTCCTTTAACCCTCCGTCTCCAGCTCCCTCTGACTCCTGGCACAACCATCTGGTGGCCTCAGCCACTCCATCATCTCCCAACTTGCTGATGGGACAACAGTCCCCCTGCCCACATCATTGGTCAGGATGTTAAACAGTGCCGGCCCCATGGATACAACTCTTGACTTCTCTTGAGACTTGACTCCATTTGCACTTTGGGCCACTGATCACCAGCCTCTGGGCCCAGCCCCTCAGCCACTCTCAGGCCACTCACTGCACTCTCAGGCAACCCGGACTTGCTCGGCTGCTCTGGGAGTGTGAAAGGGGAAGGAGCATCAAAGGCTTTGCAAAAGCGTTGAGTTCAGCAGCAGCCACAGCTCTCTCCTCGTGCCCAGGCTGAGTCACGGGGACAGAGCCGACACAGAGCTCAGCCAAGCACCATTTCCTCCAGGGAGGTTCTCCAAGAGAAGTGGCCTCAGCCCTGGGACTTTACCCCAAAGGCCTGGCTCACCCCTCCCTTGTTGCCACTCTCATTTGGCCTCTGCTCCCTTGCACAGGTGCCACCAACATTCCTGGAATCAGTTCAGCTGGAAAAGACCCTAGAAATTGAGTCCAACTGTTAACACAGGACTATGAAATCCACCACTAAACAATCAGACCATAGAAACATTTTTGTTGCAAAAGATCTCCATTTAAAAGACAAAGTTTAAGCTTTCCCTCAACACCACCAAGGCCACAACTAACCCATGCCCCCAGGTGACACATCTACAGGGAAAACAAATCCCTGCAGGGATGATGACTCCACCACTACCCTCTGCAGTCCGTGACTGGAATGACAACCCTCCCCATGAAGGAATATGCCTTAATATCCAACAAAAACTTCTCCTGGAGACACTTGGACACTGGATTCCTGTTCTCCTATGGGGCAGTAAAAGGGAAACAAGCTTCATACCACCTTCATTACAACATCCATTCACATAAAAGACATCTGAAGTCATCACGCAAGAAGAACTTTATTGAGACAAAATAGCGAAAAAGCAGAAGCAGTCAGTGGAAGGAAACTCGGCTGAGGTGCAATCAGGGTAACCATAAGACGAAATCCTTTGCTTCCAGGTGGTTTTACCAGAGCATCAAGGCCTTCCTGCCTCACACCAGGAGCAGCCCACAGGAGGTGCCCAGTGGCCTCCGGCTTGGGAGAAGGGGTTTGCAGCAGAGGGGACTGGACAGAGCCAAAGGGGCCATGCAGAGCAGGGAGTGGGAGAAGAGCAGGAGGCAGATGGGCCATGTTTGCAGGCAGAGCAGGCTGGGTCCTTCCCTGCTGCCTTGCTTGGTGCCCTGAGAGCAGAAACTGGAAGTGCTGAGCCCGTTCGAGAGCCTCGGCCCAGAGAGGCGTCCTCAGTGCCTGAGATGTGTTGCAGGGAGTGGTGGTTGGTGTCAGGGGTGGTGCTGAGGGCCCTTAGCAGATGTAGCCGCCCCTTCTGCCATAGCAGCCCAGGCCTCCCAGCCCGTAGCCAAATCCACGGCCGTAGCCAAGGCCGTAGCCAAAGCCACCAAATCCCCCAGAGATGGGCTGTCCCTGCACACTGAGCTCAGTGCCCACGGCAGCCGAGGAGGTGGATCCGACGGCGGTGTTCTGGGGGAAGGAGGTCATGATGGGTCCTGGCAGGGTGACCAGCACGGGGGAAGGGTTGATGATGACGCTGGAGTCCTGGCATTGCAGGGCACAGGGCTCGTTGCAGCTGTTGGCCAGCGGGGTGGGTCCGCAGGGACGGCAGCAGGCCATGGGTGTGGTGTGGAGGGTCCTGGAAGAGAGGGGAGTGAGGCAGGGCAGGGGTGTGGGGGTGTGAGGGGCGGTGATGCAGGAGGGCGAGGGAGTGTGGAGGCTGTTGTGGGGCTGTGGGGAGGCGTGAGGGCTGCTGAGGCTGGGGCCCAGCGTGCTGGAAGAGAGGGGCCAGGGGTGCAGGAGCAGGAGGGTCAGGGGCTTGACACTCACCTGGCTGTCAGCAGGAGCAGGAGGAGAAGGCGTGAGGAGAAGTGTGTGAGGGAGAGAGGCTCTGGGCCGGCTTTTATGCTGGTCGTGGAGGGGTGGGACAGCCTTGTCCCATGGCCTTGGGGCATTTTGGAGGCAGCAGCTCTGGCCTGGCTGAGTCTGGTGAGTCATGAGGTGGGGAGCGTTTTCCTTCTTGCAACTCTGCAATTCCATGTCCTTCCCTTGAGGCTGTGTCCATCTGACCTTGGTAGAACCTCCTGGTTGAGAGAATTGGTGACCAATGTCTTTCTGTTGGTGGCACATGTCAGGACACAATGAAGATTCAATTATAGATTTGGAGAACTGGGAAGTCAACACTGAGGTCATGCCATGGCATATTGACAACATGTATCATGTGCATCCTTCCCTCCTGCCTGAACAAAATTTTAGCTCTTTCAGGTTCTCCTCATTTTAAGGATACTCCAGTTCCATCAGAGTTATGGTCTCCCTGAGTTGCTCTTGGCCAGCCATGTCCATGTCCTTGTTCCACTGTGGAGCCCAACCACTGGTGGGTGAAAGGATGGACACTACCCTCAACCTGTTTGATCCTGATCCTGTCCTGGTAACTGCTGGAGATTTTTGCAGCAAGGGCTACATGGCCAAAGGGTGGATTAATCAATGGATGAGGAATTGTTCTCCTCACATGTCTTGTTCTCCTTATCCTTCACCACTTTTCCTTTCCATGGGTCAGCCAGAGCCCAGCATTGTGACCCCACAGTGTGACCTTGCTGGGCCCGGATGAGATGAGCGTTATGGATGAACCAACACAGGACTTTGAGCAGCATGGGAGGCCTTCCAATATCCCAGGGATTGCTTTCCCATCTGCAGTGGGAAACGCCAGGCATGTAGAAAGGCATGGGAGATGGCAACATGGTGGGGAGGGAGACAAGGTGATGGAAAGAACAGTCCCTCACAAGCAGCACTCTTGCAAATCCCAGACCAGCCTGACAGAGCTGTGATGGTTTGGGGCCCATCTTCAAAATGCACCCACAAACCACAGAACATGAGTGCCCTGGGGCGACCTCACTGATGACTCCCAACCTCTCCAGAGCTTTGGTCACGTCTTCAGCTTGCCCTGAAGGGGCCATCAACACCAGCTTTTAAACTCTAATGCTTACATTTAAATATTGCCATCAATTCAGATGGACAAGGCCTCAAGAAAATGGTTTGAAAGTGCAGAATTCCACAAAGGAACACCAGCACCATAACATAGGAGGGAAGAGGAGCTCACTGACCATCCACTAGTAGCAATTAGCTTTTGCTAACAGGAAGAAAATATTAAGACTCAGAGGTTATAAGTTATGAAACCCTGTGGCTTGAATGCGGAATAAGAGAATTAACGTCACAGAGCAGCCTGGGCAAAAATGGGCTTGTTATTTGTTTTCTGGACTTCTTAATGAGGTCAAGGAACATGCTTTCAATGACAGGGCATGCTGTCGTGTAGACTTGAGAAATCCAAATGGACCATAACATTGGAAGAGGTCCAGCCCGAACAGCCGCTCATTTTAAAAATCCATTCTCTTGATCCCATTCAAGGCACAAGGCCGTGAGTTCTCATTCATCCATCAGGAAGCACTCCAAGGCACCAGGATCTTTCCAAGCTGTTGCACAGCAACCCCCCAGGACATCATCAGCTCCCTCGGCATTCCTGGGTGAAACCCAATGACTGATGGACATCCAGTGGCACAGAAACGGAGCCCAGTTTTCACAAGGCACCCACAAACCACAGCACACCAGTGCCACAAAATTACCTCAGTGATGACGTTGCAAATCTCCTGGGCTCTGCTTGTTTATTCAACCCTCCCTGACACACATTGAATAGTCAAAACCTCCCTACTACCAACCCATGAAAGCTGCCACCAAAGTCAGATGGACACGACCTCAAGAGCAGGAAATGGAATTGCAGAACTACATGAAAAAAAACACTCCCCACCTCATGACCTCATGCCAGGCTGAGCCAGGCAAGAGTGGCTGCTGCCTAAATGCCCCAAGGCCATGGGACAAGGCTGTCCCACCCCTCCACAACCAGCATAAAAGCCAGCCCAGAGCCTCTCTCCCTCACACACTTCTCCTCACGCCTTCTGCTCCTGCTCCTGCTGACAACCAGGTGAGTCTCAAGCCCCTGACCCTCCTGCTCCTGCACCCCTGGCCCCTCTCTTCCAGCACGCTGGGCCCCAGCCTCAGCAGCCCTCACGCCTCCCCACAGCCCCACAACAGCCTCCACACTCCCTCGCCCTCCTGCATCACCGCCCCTCACACCCCCACACCCCTGCCCTGCCTCACTCCCCTCTCTTCCAGGACCCTCCACACCACACCCATGGCCTGCTGCCGTCCCTGCGGACCCACCCCGCTGGCCAACAGCTGCAACGAGCCCTGTGCCCTGCAATGCCAGGACTCCAGCGTCATCATCAACCCTTCCCCCGTGCTGGTCACCCTGCCAGGACCCATCATGACCTCCTTCCCCCAGAACACCGCCGTCGGATCCACCTCCTCGGCTGCCGTGGGCACTGAGCTCAGTGTGCAGGGACAGCCCATCTCTGGGGGATTTGGTGGCTTTGGCTACGGCCTTGGCTACGGCCGTGGATTTGGCTACGGGCTGGGAGGCCTGGGCTGCTATGGCAGAAGGGGCGGCTACATCTGCTAAGGGCCCTCAGCACCACCCCTGACACCAACAGCTCCCTGCTCTGGCAACAGCTCCTGCAAGCAAAGCACCTCAGCTGATGGTTGCCCTAGCTGCACCTCATAGAAGATGATTTCCACTTCTTTCACCTGACTTCCCATTCTCTTCCATCAATAAAGTTTTCTTGCATCAAACCTGGGATGCCTCCTTATCTTTTGGTACTTCAGTGGTCTCACATCCTCACCCAGCACATTCCAGAGCTCAACAGGCCATTGGGGGTACATGGAACAGGGCAGCAACACTTTTCCTGACATATATGTCAAAACAGCTTATAACAAATTCTGTCTCATGTAACACATGAGGGGACATCTCACAGAACATGTCACACACCACTCAACTGCTACACCAAAGGCTTTGACACAACAATTCTCTCCTGGGCACAAAACTGCCAAAGGCACTCCATGCTAGCACACACTTGACAAACGCTCTGCCCTACCAGGACTCTTGATCCCTTCCAACAAAGAGAGAAACAACTTCAACCACTTGGGCAGGAGCTCTGGAGTGCAAGTGCTTCAACTCCCCTGCTCAAGCAAGACCAACAGGAGCAGCATTCCCAGCACCATGGACAGTTCATGTTTTGGATCTCCCAAGATGAGACTCCACCAGCTGTTCCACTCTGTGGTCACCATCACAATGGAAGATTCATTGGCCTTCGTTGCCAATGGAATTCCATCTCTTCTCACTTGTGCCCTTGCTCTCTTGCCCTGCACTTGTGCGCTGCTGGGAACACCCCTTCAAGACTTCATTCCCCACCATCAGAGATCTGCACACCTTGATGACACCCTCCTGTCCACCCTTCTCCCCTGGGAGCCCCAGCTCTCTCACATCCTCATCTAGGAAACATCTTCCAGCCCCTTTTCTATCTGGGTGGCCCTCAGCTGGTCTCACCGGGGAGCCCAAAACACCTCACATGGGACTTCACCAGTGCTGAGCAGACATCAAGAGTCACCTCCCACTGATTCATCACAACACTTTGCCCAGTCCTGCCCTCAAATCCTGGAGTCCCTTTTCCCCACAAGGGCACAGGGACAAAAACTGCTCCATTTCTTCTCACCCATAATGACAAACACTCTTTTGGAGAAGAAAACAATTGTTCCAATTGGTACCAAGACATTCCTTCCTACCTGGCATGACCCCTCCCAAGAAAAAGCACTTGGCAGCTGAAGTCCAGCAAATGTCCAGAACCCATCAGGTTTTCAGGGTTGGCCCAGTGGATCCAACTCCTGGCCTACAGAACTGGAGCCTGGCTGGACTTTGGGACACTGACCACAAGCCTTTGGGTCCAGCCCTTCAGACCTTTCTCAGGCCACCACACTGGGCACTGACACAACCCGGACTTGCTTGGGTTGTCGCGGACCATGCAATGCTCGCCTCCAACAACCCTGGGCAACCTCCAAATCCTCATTCAGACAATCTCAAGTGGCCTCAGGCCTTGGCAATCAGCCCAAGTGAAGGCCCAAAAGGCGCTCGATATCAAAAGCTTCAAAGCAAGAGGGGCACCAAGATACCCACACAGCACAATCTACAGAAAAGGTCAGGTCCAGTGTAAGCCTCAGCCGGGTGGGAGCAAGTCTGGAAGGCATGGAATGTGAGGGAAGCTGTTGCCCTGACTTTTGCAGTCTTTCGATGTTTTCACTTTGTGATAGAGTTTCTCAC
This sequence comes from Daphoenositta chrysoptera, assembly GCA_013397915.1. NCBI lineage: Eukaryota > Metazoa > Chordata > Aves > Passeriformes > Daphoenositta > Daphoenositta chrysoptera. The sequence goes on from VZRO01004508.1 coordinate 13,138, forward strand.
GCACTTTCTGTAAACATAGTCATGTTTTGTAAACTGTCTCTATTGCTTCCATTCTTTCTCCTGAGGCGGAGAAAGTTTGATGGACTGTTCTGTTGACCAGTGTGGATGGAAGAGGTGGCAACCTCATCCTCCAATCCATGGTCATTCCTAGAAACATAGATATATGAGAGAAATAAACGGCGGGGCCTCTTTTCCTGGTTCCAGCTTGGATCTGACTGAACTTGAGTCTAGAGTGCTTCTTTTCGTGTCCTAGAGCAACAGGAAGGGACAACAGCTCTACACACCTGCAAAGCCCAGAGCGGCCTGACAGGGCTGGGAGGGAATGGGGCCCCTCTTCACAACACACCCACAAACCACAGCACACCACGGCCACAGGGTGACCTTGCTGATGACAATCCCACCTCTTCAAAGCGTTGGTTCTTTATTCAGCCCTCCCTGATGCTCAGCTTCCGTGCAAGCCTTCCCAAATACCAACTCACACTTAAAAGCTGCCATCAAGGTCAGAAGGACAAGGCCTCAAGAGAAGTTCATGGAACCGTGGAATTCCATCAAGACACACCCACGTCATGACAGAGACAGAGAAAGGGGAGCACGCTGAGCATCAGTGAGTAATTATTGGGCTTTGCTCACAGGAACACAATATTACAATTTACAGGATAGAAATCATTATGAAACTTGATGGCTTAAATACGGAATAAGGGAATTTATGCCACAAACAAGCTTGGGAACAAAGGGATCGGGCCCCGTTTGTTGTTTGTTATTGGATTTCTGAATGAGGTCAAGGAATACACTTCAGTTGGCAGAGTATGTTGAAATTAAAATTTGAGAAATCCAAGTGGACCACAAAAATGGAACAGGTTCGGCCTGAACAGCCTTTTGTTTACCAGATCTTGTGATCCCATGCAAGACACAAGGGCACGAGCGCTCATACATAAATCAGGAAGTGCTCCCAGGCACCAGAACCAGAACCAGGCACCACATCCAGTGGCACAGAGGAGGAGCCCGGTCATCACAAGGCACCCACAAACCACAGCACACACATGCCACAAAATGACCTCAGTGATGACATCGCAACTCTGCTGGGATCTGCTTGTTTATTCAGTCTTCCCTGACACACATTGAACAATCAAATCCACCCAAATACCAACTCATGAAAGCTGCCGCCAAGGTCTGATGGACACAGACTCAAGGGCAGGACAACACAATTGCCGAATGACATGAAGGAAAATATTCCCAACCTCATGACTTGCAATGNCCCCAGAACACCGCCGTCGGATCCACCTCCTCGGCTGCCGTGGGCACTGAGCTCAGTGTGCAGGGACAGCCCATCTCTGGGGGATTTGGTGGCTTTGGCTACGGCCTTGGCTACGGCCGTGGATTTGGCTACGGGCTGGGAGGCCTGGGCTGCTATGGCAGAAGGGGCGGCTACATCTGCTAAGGGCCCTCAGCACCACCCCTGACACCAACCACCCACTCCCTGCAACACATCTCAGGCACTGAGGACGCCTCTCTGGGCCGAGGCTCTCAAACGGGCTCAGCACTTCCAGTTTCTGCTCTCAGGGCACAAAGGAAGGCAGCAGCCAAGGGCCCAGCCCGGGCTGACTGCAAACATGGCCCATCTGCCCCTTCCTCTTCTCCCACTCCCTGCTCTGCATGGCCCCTTTGGCTCTGTCCAGTCCCCTCTGCTGCAAACCCCTTCTCCCAAGCCAGAGACCATTGGGCACCTCCTGTGGGCTGCTCCTGGTGTGGGGCAGGAAGGCCTTGATGCTCTGGCCAGACCCTCAAGCAAAGCACCTCAGGTGATGGTCGCCCTGATTGCACCTCAGACCAGCTCCCTTCCACTGGATGCTCGTGACTTCTCCTTGTCCTTTTGCCTCAATAAAATTCTCTTGTCTTGCAACCTGAGACGTCTCCTTTAACTTCTTTCTGACAAAGGTGTGCCACTCACCCTTGGCACAAATCCATGCTCCCACAAGCCATTTGTGGAGGGTGAGTATTGCACCAACACCTATATTAGGAATTGGTTCTGCAGTTCCGGTACCCACTAGGACACACTGGCACACTCTGTGCATCACACAGAAGCACTTCAGTTGCTTAAACACAGGCCTGGATACACTAATGCAGGTCTATCCTTGACTCTGACACAAGCCCCTCGTTGGCAGTGCGTTCATTTTGGGTGGACACCAGTTGCTCCAGACCCTCATCATCTTCCAGGCCCATCAGTAAATCTGCTTGAGCAGCTTCATGTCTTCCTTATTTTCAGTTCTCAGAGTTGAACACACAACTCCAGTCTCACCAGACCAGAGCAGAGGGGCAGAATCCCCCCCTCACCTGCTGCCCACGCCATGGGCATGAGCCCAGGACACAGGGAGCTTCTGGTCAGTGCATTCACGTGGCTGGGCACATCCAGTTCTTCATCCACCAGCACCCCAAAGGCCTTCTCCTCTGGGCTGCTCTCAACCCCCTCATTGTCCAGTCTATGGCCATGTTTGGCATTGCTTCAAACCAGATGTAGGACCTTGCACTTGGCCACGTTCAGCTTCACGAGACTGACAATATCCCACATCCCCAACCTGTTCCAGTCCCTCTGGATGTCATCCCTTTCCTCCAGACAACCAACCACACCACTCGGCTTGGTGTGGTCCGTGGTTTTTCTGATCATCCCACTAAATCCCAGCATCCAGATCTCTGACAATGATGCAAAATTATAATGATCCAAATGAGTCTCTGGTGGTCACCACTCATCCCCGTTCTCCACACAGGGACATGGAGCCATTGACCACAAGTCTTTGAGTGAGACCATCCCGCCCATTCCTTATCCACCAACTGGTCCTACCAACACCCACATCTCTCCACGTTACAGACAAGGACATTGTCTGGAACAGGAACAAAGGACTTGAAGAAGTCCAGGTACAGGATATTGGTCCCTCTTCCCTCGTCCACCAGTGCTGGTGCTGCTGCCAAGGTAAGATGGGCATGGCTTCAAGAGCAGGATATGGAATTTCAGAGCTGTGGGAAGCAAAACACTCCCAACCTCATGACTCACCAGGCTGTGCCAGGCAAGAGCAGCTAACCTGAAAAATGCCCCAATGTCATGGGCCAAGGCTGTCCCAAACATTCAGCCCTGGATCATCCGTAAGGCTGTTCTCTGGATATCCTGCAGCAGAGTCTTATCTTCCTTATTCCCAGTAACCCAGAGATTAACAGAGCTCTCCAGTATCACCAGAGCAGAGCAGAGGGGCAGAATCTGCTGCACCTGGACTGGAGCAATCCCAAACCTGCAGGATACAGATTGGGTGATGAGGGGATTGAGCACCCATGAGGTGTTGGTGGATGAAGAATTGGACATGTCCCGCCCTATGAATATGTCGAACAGAAACCTCCCTGTGTCCTGGGCTCATCCCGACAGTGTGGGCAGCAGGTGAGGGGGGAATTCTGCTCCTCTGCTCCAATCTGGTGAGACTGGAGTTGTGTGTTCAGCTCTGGGACCTGAAAACAAGGAAGAGGTGGACCTGCTCAACCAGAGCTGAAAATGGGCCCAGAAGATGATGAGGGCCAGGAGCAACTGGTGTCCAGACAATTGAACTCACCACCCATGAGGGGATTGTGCCAGAGGCAGGGATAGACCTGCATTAGCCTATCCAAGCATGTGTTTGAATAGCCGAAGGGTTTGTGTGATGAAATGGAAGAACAAATTGCGGCAGTGGGTAGTGGAACTGCAGAAATAATATATAAGAGTGGTCTTGGTACATTTTTCACCCACCCCAGTGACCTCTACAACCCTGGCTTAGTGCTGAATAAGATTGGAAGAGGCTTAGGAGAAGAATGAAGAAGGACTCATCTGAGGCTGTGATGCAGGAAAACTTTATTGAGGTAGAAGAATGAAAGGTCATGAGCATCCAGTGGGAGGGAGCTGGTCTGAGGTGCAATCAGGGCGACCATCAGCCAAGGTCTTTTTGTTGCAGAAGGTTTTACCAGAGCATCAAGGCCTTCCTGCCCCACACCAGGAGCAGCGCACAGGAGGTGCCCAGTGGTCTCTGGCTTGGGAGAAGGGGTTTGCAGCAGAGGGGACTGGACAGAGCCAAAGGGGCCATGCAGAGCAGGGAGTGGGAGAAGAGGAGGGGGCAGATGGGCCATGTTTGCAGGCAGCCCAGGCTGGATCCTTCCCTGCTGCCTTGCTTGGTGCCCTGAGAGCAGAAACTGGAAGTGCTGAGCCCATCTGAGAGCCTTGGCCCAGAGAGGCGTCCTCAATGCCTGAGATGTGTTGCAGGGAGTGGGTGGTTGGTGTCAGGGGTGGTGCTGAGGGCCCTTAGCAGATGTAGCCGCCCCTTCTGCCATAGCAGCCCAGGCCTCCCAGCCCGTAGCCAAATCCACGGCCGTAGCCAAGGCCGTAGCCAAAGCCACCAAATCCCCCAGAGATGGGCTGTCCCTGCACACTGAGCTCAGTGCCCACGGCAGCCGAGGAGGTGGATCCGACGGCGGTGTTCTGGGGGAAGGAGGTCATGATGGGTCCTGGCAGGGTGACCAGCACGGGGGAAGGGTTGATGATGACGCTGGAGTCCTGGCATTGCAGGGCACAGGGCTCGTTGCAGCTGTTGGCCAGCGGGGTGGGTCCGCAGGGACGGCAGCAGGCCATGGGTGTGGTGTGGAGGGTCCTGGAAGAGAGGGGAGTGAGGCAGGGCAGGGGTGTGGGGGTGTGAGGGGCGGTGATGCAGGAGGGCGAGGGAGTGTGGAGGCTGTTGTGGGGCTGTGGGGAGGCGTGAGGGCTGCTGAGGCTGGGGCCCAGCGTGCTGGAAGAGAGGGGCCAGGGCTGCAGGAGCAGGAGGGTCAGGGGCTTGAGACTCACCTGGTTGTCAGCAGGAGCAGGAGCAGAAGGCGTGAGGAGAAGTGTGTGAGGGAGAGAGGCTCTGGGCCGGCTTTTATGCTGGTCGTGGAGGGGTGGGACAGCCTTGTCCCATGGCCTTGGGGCATTTTTCAGGCAGCAGCTCTTGCCTGGCCCAACATTGCAAGTCATGAGTTGGGGAGTGTTTTCCTTTACGTAATTCTACAATTCTATGTCCCTCCCCGAGGCTGTGCTCATCTGACCTTGGCGGCAGCTTTCATGAGTTGGTATTTGGGTGGATATGATTGTTCAATGTGTGTCAGGGAGGGCTTAGTAAACAACCAGAGCTCAGAAAAGCTGTGATATCATCAGTGAGGTCATTTTGTGGCACTCGTGTGCGATGGGTACATTGTGAAGACGGGGACTCTGTTCTGTGCCACTGGATGTCCATCAGTCATTGTGCTGTACCCAGGAATGCTGAGGGAGCTGCTGATGTCCTGGGGAGGCCATTCTGGAAGAGCTTGGAAATGTCTCAGTTCCTGGGAGCAGTTCCTGATGGATAAATGACAGCTCATGCCCTTGTGTCTTGAATAGAATCAAGAGAGAGGATCGGAAAATGAGAGGCTGTTTAGGCTGAACTTGTTGCAGTGTTATGGCCCACTTGGATTTCTGAAATTCACACTACAATGTAGTCTGTCATTTAAAGTATTTCTTGACCTCATGAAGAAATCTTAGAAGTAAACAACAAATTGGGCCATTCCCTTTGTTCCCAGACTGGTCAGTGACATCAACTCATTTATTCCGCATTCAAGCTATAAGGATTCATTATTTATACCCTTCAAGTCTTAGTATTATGTTCCTCTTAGCAAAGAAGCAGTAATTACTAATGGATGGTCAACAATCTCCTCCTTCCTCCTCTGCCATTATTCGGGCATTTCTTTGTGGGATTCTGAGATTCCGTGTTCTTCTCTTGAGGCTGTGTCCATCTCACCTTGGGGGCAGCCTTTAAGTGAGCATTTTAGAGACCAAATTCTGGTGTTGTGGACACAGGACGCCCAAAGCTTTGGAGAAGTGCGGTGTCATCGCTGAAGTCACCCCGGGGCACTGGGTTGTTGTGGTTTGTGGGTGTGTTGTGAAGAGTTGCCCCCAGTCTCTCACAGCCCTTACAGGTTGGTCTGGGCTTTGCAGTTTTTCCAAGTAAGTGGTGTTGACCCTTACATCCCATTCCCTCTCTCCATGCAATTTTCCCAGCTGGCAAAGCCCAACTGGAGGCATCACCTTTACCATCGGTTGTGCTCTGTTGATGCCTTTGTTTCCCTCACGTCTGTAAGGTTTCGATATTCAAGGTCTTTTGGATCTTGACTTGGGCTGAGTGTTGAGGAGCGAGATCAGTTCTCTGGGCAATGCCTGATTGTCTGAAAAAGGATTTGGAAGTTGCCCAGGGCTTTTGGAGGTGGGCATTGCACGATCCTCAACAACCCAGGCAAGTCCAGGTGTCCAGAGTGGTGGCCTGAGAAGGGTTTGAAGGGCTGGGCTAAGAGGGTTGTGGTCTGGACTGTCCTTAAAACAGAAAGAAGCTGAGAGAGCTGAGAGTTCTTTCGGGCAGTAGGAAAATATCCAAAAAGGCCAAGCTCTCAATATGCCATGACGTGACCTCGGATGACACCGCAATTCTCCTCACCTTCGGCTGGATCTTCTACGTGTCCTGACACACGCCATCAACAACCACACACTGGTGTCTAATTCTGGCAATGAGGAGGTGCCACCAAGGTCAGATGGACACAGCCTCAAGGGAAGGATGTGAAACTGCAGAATTTCAGGAAGGAAAACTGTCCCCACCTCAGGACTTGCAAGGCCGGGCCAGGGAAGAACTGTCACCTCCAAAACGCCCCAAGGCCACGGGACAAGGCTGTCCCACCCCTCCACGACCAGCATAAAAGCCAGCCCAGAGCCTCTCTCCCTCACACACTTCTCCTCACGCCTTCTCCTCCTGCTCCTGCTGACAACCAGGTGAGTCTCAAGCCCCTGACCCTCCTGCTCCTGCACCCCTGGCCCCTCTCTTCCAACACGCTGGGCCCCAGCCTCAGCAGCCCTCACGCCTCCCCACAGCCCCACAACAGCCTCCACACTCCCTCGCCCTCCTGCATCACCGCCCCTCACACCCCCACACCCCTGCCCTGCCTCACTCCCCTCTCTTCCAGGACCCTCCACACCACACCCATGGCCTGCTGCCGTCCCTGCGGACCCACCCCGCTGGCCAACAGCTGCAACGAGCCCTGTGCCCTGCAATGCCAGGACTCCAGCGTCATCATCAACCCTTCCCCCGTGCTGGTCACCCTGCCAGGACCCATCATGACCTCCTTCCCCCAGAACACCGCCGTCGGATCCACCTCCTCGGCTGCCGTGGGCACTGAGCTCAGTGTGCAGGGACAGCCCATCTCTGGGGGATTTGGTGGCTTTGGCTACGGCCTTGGCTACGGCCGTGGATTTGGCTACGGGCTGGGAGGCCTGGGCTGCTATGGCAGAAGGGGCGGCTACATCTGCTAAGGGCCCTCAGCACCACCCCTGACACCACCAGCTCCCTGCTCTGGCAACAGCTCCTGCAAGCAAATCGCCTTGGCTCATGGTCGTGCTAGTCACCTCACACCCGATTCCATCTATCTCTTTCTTTTGTCTCTTCAATCTTTTGCCTCAATAAAGTTTTTCTGCATCAAAGTCTGAAATGCCTCCTCTTCCTTTTTGAATTCCAATGGTCTCACATCATCACCCGGCACAGTGCCTGGGCTCAACAGAACATTGGTGAAAGGAAAAGGGGCACAACACTTTTCTCTAGGAAATATGTCACCACCAGTAACGACCAAGACTGGCACACGAAGCAGAGAAGAAGGGGAACCTTCCATAACTTTATTCAAGCCCAACACTTGCTACACCAAAGACTTTGACCCAACAGCTCTCTCCTGCTCGTGGCTCTGGCAAAGTCTCTCTCCACCACCCCCCACTTGACAAACTCTCTTCCAAGCAGGATCTCAAGCCCTCCAAACAAACAGTCATAAAACCTTCCACTTGGACAGGAACTCTGGGGTGCAAGTGCTTCACTCCCTTCTGCCCAAGCAAGACGAGCAAGAGCAGAATTTCCAGCACCTTGGACAGGTCACGTTTTGGTCTCCCAGCCCAGTCTCTACCACCTCTTCCACTCTGTGACCAACCTCAAACTGAAGAATTCTTGCCTTCTTTTCCCATATAATTCCATCTGTTGTGCCCAGGGCCTCTTGTCTGCCACATGTGCACTGCTGAGAACAGCCGGGCTCCCTCATCTTCATTCCCTGCCATCAGAGATTTGCACACACTGATGACACCTTCCTGCCCACCCTTGGGGACCCTGGGAGCCCCACCTCTCTCAGCCTCTCCTCTAGGAAAGTTCCTCCAGCCCCTTTAAAATATTGCTGGCCCTGAAATGGTCTTGATTCACTCAATCAACTTCATTTTCACACTGGGGAGCCCAGGACTTCCCCAAACACCTCACATGGGACCTCACCAGTGCTAAACATGCAGCAAGAGTCACCTCTCCCTGCTTGATCATGACATTTTCCCCAATCTTGACCTAAAGACTTGGGGTCCCTGTTCCCACAATGATACAGGGACACCTCCTGCCCCATTTCTTCTAACCCAGAACCACAAAGGCTTTTTAACAGAAGAAAACAATCGTTCCAAGTGATATCCAGACATTCCTTTCTACCTGGGCTGCCTCTCCCGCAAGAAACAGCCCTTGGCAGCTGCCCTTGCTGAGCTCCAGCAAATGTCCAGAACCACACAAGTTTTTAGTGTTGGCCCAATGGATCCAACTCCTGGCCTATAGCACTGGGCACTTGCTGCCATCTGGACTTTGGGGCACTGACCACAAGCCTTAAGGGCCATCCCTTCAGACCCTTCTCAGGCCACCACACTGGGCACTGACACAATCCGGACTTGCTTGGGTTGTCCAGGATCATGCAATGCTCACCTCCAAGAACATTGGCCAACCTCCAAATCCTCTTTCTGACAATCAGACATTGCCCAGAGAAGTGACCTCAGTCCTCAGCCCAAGTCAAGACCCAGAATTCCCTGGATATCAAAACCTTAAAAGCAAGAGGGGAAAGAAGAAACCCAAAGAACACGACCAATGGGAAAGACAAGGTTTAATGTCAGGCTTTGCCAGATGGGAGAAATGTGAGGAAGGAAGGAATGCGATGGAAGGGGCAACACCTCCTACTTGGAGCAGCTGCAAAGCCCAGACCAGCCAGTCAGGGCTGAGAGAAACTGGGGGCAACTCCTCACAACACACCCACAAACCACAGCACACCAGTGCCAAGGGATGACCTCAGCGATGACACCCCACCTATCCCAAGTTTTGGTCACGTCTTCAGCCTGCCCTGAGATGAACCATCAACAGCAGAATTTGGTCTCTATTATTCACCATTAAAATAATTAAAAGCTGCCGCCAAGGTCAGATGGACACGGCCTCAAGCGAAGGACGTGGAATCACAGAATTTACAAAGACACGCCGGAACCATGACAGAGAAGGGAAGAGGATCACACTGACTGTCCGTTAGTAAATATTGGGGTTTGGTCAGAGGAACACAGTATTAACATTTATAGAATATAAGTTATGAAACCTTACGGCTTGAATGCTGAATAAGGGAATTGACGTCACAGCCCCAGCAAAAAGGGATCGGGCACTGGTTTGTTGTTTGTTTACTGGATTTCTTAACCAGGTCAAGGAACACACTCCAATTGACAGACTACATTGAAATGTAAATTTCAGAAATACAAATGGACCAAAACCTTGGAACAAGTTCAGTCCGACCACCCTCTCATTTTCCAGATCCTCTCTCTTGAACCCATTCAAAGCACAAAGCCATGAACTCTCTTTCATCCATCAGGAACTGCTCCCAGGGACTGGGACCTTTCCAAGCTCTTCCAGAAGGACCTCCCCAGGACATCAGCAGCTCCTTCAGCATTCCTGGGTGCAACAAAATGACTGATGGACATCCAGTGGCACAGAACAGAGTCCCAGTCTTCACAAGACACCCACAAACTACAGCACATGAGTGCCACAAAATGACCTCACTGATGATATCACAGCTTTTCTGAGCTCTGGTTGTTTACTAAGCCCTCCCTGACACACATTGAACAATCAAATCCACCCAAATACCAACTCATGAAAGCTGCCACCAAGGTCAGATGGCCATGGCCTCAAGAGCAAGACACAATTCTGCAGAATTTCAGGAAGGAAAACACTCTCCACCTCATGACCTCATGCCAGGCTGGGCCAGGCAAGAGTGGCTGCTGCCGAAATGCCCCAAGGCCATGGGACAAGGCTGTCCCACCCCTCCATGACCAGCATAAAAGCCGGCCCAGAGCCTCTCTCCCTCACACACTTCTCCTCACACCTTCTGCTCCTGCTCCTGCTGACAACCAGGTGAGTCTCAAGCCCCTGACCCTCCTGCTCCTGCACCCCTGGCCCCTCTCTTCCAGCACGCTGGGCCCCAGCCTCAGCAGCCCTCACGCCTCCCCACAGCCCCACAACAGCCTCCACACTCCCTCGCCCTCCTGCATCACCGCCCCTCACACCCCCACACCCCTGCCCTGCCTCACTCCCCTCTCTTCCAGGACCCTCCACACCACACCCATGGCCTGCTGCCGTCCCTGCGGACCCACCCCGCTGGCCAACAGCTGCAACGAGCCCTGTGCCCTGCAATGCCAGGACTCCAGCGTCATCATCAACCCTTCCCCCGTGCTGGTCACCCTGCCAGGACCCATCATGACCTCCTTCCCCCAGAACACCGCCGTCGGATCCACCTCCTCGGCTGCCGTGGGCACTGAGCTCAGTGTGCAGGGACAGCCCATCTCTGGGGGATTTGGTGGCTTTGGCTACGGCCTTGGCTACGGCCGTGGATTTGGCTACGGGCTGGGAGGCCTGGGCTGCTATGGCAGAAGGGGCGGCTACATCTGCTAAGGGCCCTCAGCACCACCCCTGACACCAACCACCCACTCCCTGCAACACATCTCAGGCATTGAGGACGCCTCTCTGGGCCGAGGCTCTCAAATGGGCTCAGCACTTCCAGTTTCTGCTCTCAGGGCACCAAGAAAGGCAGCAGGGAAGGGCCCCGCCTGGGCTGCCTGCAAACATGGCCCATCTGCCTTCCTGCTCTTCTCCCACTCCCTGCTCTGCATGGCCCCTTTGGCTCTGTCCAGTCCCCTCTGCTGCAAACCCCTTCTCCCAAGCCAGAGACCATTGGGCACCTCCTGTGGGCTGCTCCTGGTGTGGGGCAGGAAGGCCTTGATGCTCTGGCAAAACCTTTGCAAGCGAAGCACCTCAGCTGATGGTTGTCCATCTGCACCTCAGACCGGCTCAATTTTATTTAGTTCTCCTGCTTTTTACTTTTTTTGGCTCAATAAACCTTTCCTGCATCACAGCCTCAGATGACTCAATTTTCTTTTTTCTCCCAAGACTGTTCCAAACTCCCACGCCCTGAATCCATGTGTTAATTGTCCATCCGTTCCAGCAGGCCTTGGCTTTGGTGTTCACCCTCTGTCCACTCTGGCCAAGCCACTCATCCCAACAGAGACATGAGCACCACAAGGTGCCAAGACTTACTCAGGGAAATATTCCAGCCCCAACAAGTACCGGTGTAATTTTTCCTTCCAGCACATGACACAAGCCCTTCCCTTGCCCAAACCAAGGCTTGGGTACAGCTCTGCTCGTCTGGATGGGGCTCTGATGAAATCTGCTGCTCTCAGAACAGCCTTGACCAACCTCCATCCCCAACACCACTCACGATCCATCAGGAGAAATAATCTCCGTGAAAGGAAAAAATCCTCAGAAAGGAAAGATGGCAGCGGGGGAAAGGAAGAGGAAATAAAGGAAGTGGGAAAAATGTGTTATTCCTTTCCATGGGTTCAGCCCCACCTTCTGTGTCCCCATTTTTTAACCTCTAAGGCACTGGCCAAACAGGCTCTGGTCCCTTTTCCACTGGAACCATCACTGCCTGAGCCATCTCCTGTGTCCTGCTCTGAGGCCAAGGCAAAGGAAGGGCTGCATAAACCATCCCATGCCGTACTTCCATCCCTGGAAGTGTTCAAGGCCAGGCTGGGGTGTTTGAAAACCACTTCCCATGGTACTGGAAATATTTGCTTTGGGAACTTCAATGAATAGAGACCAGAGATTAGAAAAATTACGGGTAAGTAGAGAGAATCATCTTGAGACCCTGTAAACAGCGGAACTGAGTGAGCTGAGTGAGCTCAGCCTGGAGAAAAGGGGCTCGGAGGGACCTTCTGGATCTCCACAACTCCCTGACAGGAGGGTGGAGCCGGGTGGGGGTCGGGTTCTGCTCCCAGGGAACAAGGGACAGGACAAGAGGCAACAGCCTCAAACTGTCCCAGGGGAGGTTTAGTTGGATATTTTTGGAAAAATTCCTTCCTGGAAAGGGTTGTCCAGCCCTGGCACAGTCTGCCCAGGGCAGTGGTGGAGTCCTCATACCTGAGAAGGATCAACCTCCATGTGGATGTGGCACTTGGGGACACGGTTAAGAGTGGCTTTGGCACCGCTGGGAGAAGAGCTGGACTCAGTCTCAGAGGACTCTTCCAACTGCAACAATTCCACAACCCTATGACCCTTCAGGAATTGTTGTGGTGGGAAGCTGACTCCAAGATTTAAATTCCTTATGGCAAACATAGAACCAGCTTTGCCATCTGGAAGCTGTGGCTCAGTCCCTGTTCTAATTCTGCTCAGTTCTAAGGAACCAATCTGTTGATAAGACAATGATAAGACAACCATAAAGTGCTACTAAGCTTTCTTAAATCTTCATTATGCACACAAATAATTTTAAATTAATTCTAATTTGATGTTCCCTTTTATGTTTCATCCATGTTGACAACCGAGTTGACGATCTTGGAGGTCTTTCCCAACCACAATTATTCTGTGATATGACTTCACTTAGTAGAGGGGACCTTCCCATCAAACTTTATATTAATAAAACACAATAAAACGTAATTTACATTAAACCAGCTTTCATTGGCGCCTTTGACAGTGAGACTTTAATCAACCCAAGCAATTAATTTCACGACACTTTGGTGTGGAGGTGAAAGTGCTGGCCCCTGATTTCCCGTTTTTCCTCCTTTATTCCACACCGAGAAGTCGGACAATGCTTCTTGCTTTTGCCAGCCCCCAATATACATAAATCTGTAGAAAAAAGTGCTCTTACATGGCTGTGTCACCAGAGCACAGGAATCCAACGAGGAATATCATCTCCAACAGCTCAACTCCAGTGCCCTGACTGCCATAAAAATCCCACAAGCGAGGCCATCTCAAGGCTACAGGGACAAGGCAGCCTTGGAAGAGCAAGAGAGAGGGAAAAGGTCCCGATTAAATAATCCCCCCACCCTCAAAACCAGCTGTAATCAATAAATCCATCAACAGACCCCACAAGCAGCTGCTGGGAAAGGAAGAACTCCTGAAGATTAAAAAAAAAAAAACAAAAAACTCCTGCTTTGAGTAAATCCAGAAAGCCCCACCAGAATAAATCAGAATAAATGCCAAAACAAAACCACCCAGCAAAGTCCTTCGGGGGGCAGAAAGGTTGCCAAAAAATAGATGGGAAAACACCTGGTTAGAAAGCCCCGCCTAGAGGAATTATTAATATTGAGCAACGAGCCTGCAAAAATAGAGGGGAAAGGGAAAAGAATCAATTTTAACAAAAAGAGGGGGGAAATGGCAAAGAAACACGAAGCATAAATTGGGAAAAAGGGGGAAGGAGAAGGATACAAAGGCAAAATGCTGCTAAAAATTGTTGATAACAAGAACAAACACTAAAATATTCCAAAGCAAATCTGCTGGGTGCCACAGACCCCTCAGTCCTGCACTCATTGCGTGTCATTATCCACCATCCCCAGGGTCCTTGCACCACCAGTTTTGGGTGTTGTCCCCTCCTGCCCTTCCTGAGGCACCCCAAAGCCACTGCTCCCACCATTTGCAGTGTCCACGTCACCTTCCTTCCCTGTCAGAAGGTCCTTGGGACATAAATTCAGGACCAGCTCCCATGGAATCCCCTTGCTGTGGTTCCCAGCCCAAATATCCGGCAGTCCCATAAAATGCATCCCATCACTGCGGGGTGCCGGTGTCCCTGTCCCCACCCTGGTGGAAAGGTTGGGGCAGTCCAGAGCACCCCAGTCAGGGAATTATGGAATGGTTTGGAATTATGGAATGGGTGGGAAGGGACCTTCAAGATCTTTAATTCCAACATTCTGCCACGGGCAGGGACACCTTCCACCATCCCAGGGTGCTCCAAGCCCCGTCCAACCTG
>VZRO01004508.1:33394-95907 GCA_013397915.1 Daphoenositta chrysoptera
GGATGCGCCGGGAAGGGGAGCGGGCAGGGATGGAGCCGGGTGGGATGGGGAGGGGGGGAAGCTGCGGCGGGATGCGCAGCGCCAGAATTTGGGGCGGGGATCCGGAGGACCAAAATCCACCGGTTTTGGAAAAGGTGGAGGGAGGAGAGTTGTTTGGGGTTTATTTATTTCCCACCGATGGAGCCGCTGGTTCGGGATTTTTGGTTTTTTTGGTTTTTTACCCCCTCTTCCTTGCGCCGTTTCCCCCATTCCTTGCGTTTCCCTCCGGCTGCGAAAACTGCAGGATGGGAGTGGAGTTATTTATTTATTTCCTTATTTATCTCTTTCCTTATTTATCGCTTTCCTCATTAATTTCTTTCCTCCCTCGTTTATTTCCTCGTTTGTTTATTTATTTCATCATTTATTGAGGGATTGATCGAGTTTTTACTCCATCCTGCTATTTATTCCCACTTTAATCAACCCCTTTGGGTGACCTCTACGGAGAAATCCGCAGCTGCTCCGCGGCTCCGGAGCCTCACCTGGCACACGCAGCTGGGTGGGATTAAGGGGAAAAAAAAAACCCAAAACCTCACGTTTTCCATAGAAAATGGATGGATTTGGGGTGTTTGGAGGGAGGTGCGAGCAGCAGGTGGCTGGGACAGGGCTGGGATTGGGATGTGACGCTTCCCTCGGTGCCTCCGTGTCCATCCAGGGATGAGGGTTGGTTGGGATCCTTCCTCCATGGAATGTCTTTTCCCGGATGGGTGCTCACTGATCCCAGAAACAGCGGGATTGCAAACGTGGGGAGCTGGGTTTGGTGCTGCTGGAGTGGAAAACTGAGCGTTTTGGGGAAAGGGAGAGCGGCGGGATTTGGTTGTGGATGTGGATTAGCCCAGGAATGTGGGATCTCGGATTATTTGTGTGGTTTTATCTCGGCTCTGGGAGCTCTCCGAGTGTTGTTCCACGTGGATTTTGGGGGAATAAGGGTTGTATTCCTTCCCCATCCCTCGGGATGGGTGGAGGAGGGGGAGCTCAGGGCATCCAGTGGCCTTCCCCTCCCTCCGACGGGAAGCACGTGGGGTTTTCATGGAATACCCTGAATTACAGAATCCTGGAATGGTTTGGGTTGGAAGAGGCCTCAAATCCCACCCAATCCTTAAATCCACCTCTGCCGTGGGAAGGGACACCTCCCGCTATCCCAGGTTTCTCCAAGCCACATCCAACCTGGCCTGGAGTTGGGGTGCGGGATCTTGGGAGCAATTCCAGGCCT
Source organism: Daphoenositta chrysoptera (assembly GCA_013397915.1). NCBI lineage: Eukaryota > Metazoa > Chordata > Aves > Passeriformes > Daphoenositta > Daphoenositta chrysoptera. Next base: position 34,644 of record VZRO01004508.1, read on the forward strand.
AAAAGTCGAAACTTGGATGAATTGAACTCCAAAAATTGGAATTTCCAGTTGCTGAGGGTGGCACGACTCATCCCACTGGAAGCAGGGATGGATTTTCAGGATAATCCCAACATTAATCCCCTTGGGAAAGAGCATTTCAGCGCTTCCTTGGGGAAGGAAGGCCTGTGGGGAGGCCCTCGTTTTCCAGGGAATTCTTTGCTTTTCCCACCCGAATTTGTGCTTCCTGGATTTTTCCTGCTGCAAATCCAGACAATCCAAGGTCTGGGCTGTCTGCGAGCCAGATGTCTTCAGGCTGCTCTTTTCCAGAGGGGCTGGAGATGGGTTCAAAGGGATTTTTGGGAATGTCCTGCTGTGCCGTGGGATTGGCTGCTGGGATGGTGGGAGCAAAGAAGGGTCAGGGATTTTATGGAATCGTTTAGGCCGGAAAAAGACCTTTAAAATCATGGAGTCCAAGCCTAAAAGGTCGGAAGGAAAGGGAGGCTCCTGAAGGTTTTCCAAATCCTGACTCAGGTAGTGTTTCACGGTGGATTTTCCTGATATCCGTGAAAATTGGCCAGTTCAGAGTTTTATCCTGATTTTTTTGGGGATTTTATTCATTGCTGCTGCTGTTTTGTTGGGACAAGGAGCCACTTTTTATCCCGGATGCAACCCCAAAGTGGTTTTTATGGATTGTCCAACGTTTTTAGGGTTTCCAGTAATTTATGTGATTGGATTATCCCAAATGATCCAAAATAATTTTTAAAAAGGTGTTTCAGGGGATTTCCAGGCTTCTGAAAAATATGGGAATGTTGTGTGTGTGGTTGGTTGGGAATGTGTGGAATCCATTCCATGAAAATCTGGTCCTGTGGACCACCAAATCCCTTCTTTAGCGGGAAGTTGGAGAATCCCTGAGGCATCCCATGGGTCCTCCCTATGGATAATCCTCATCTTCTCAGGTGGAGCTCCAGGGATGGAATTCCCTCAACTTTGTGCTCCTTTAAAGCTCTTTTTTCCTCCATTTCCCAGAGAATTTGGATGAATCCATAGTTTTCTACCTGGATTTGAAGGTGACCTACTTAGGCCTTGATCCCAAAGTTCCAGGCCTTTGGTTCCTGCCACCACAGGGTGGGGGGGGGAGGGGCGGTTTTCTCCTGGAAAATTCCTGTGGAGTTGGAATCTTGGTAATGTTGGTGGAGACAAATTCCCTCCAAAATTCCACGGAGGAATTGCTTTAGGTAGTGAACGGGAGCAGCTTCCTAAATCCCTGTCCCAGGAATGTCTCGTGGCTTTTCCTTCTCCAGGTCATTGATTTCTCCTGGATCTGTCCCACACCTCAGTCCACATTTAGGAAGATCCAGGGCAAGTTTTTCTGGATAATTTCCACCTAAACAATAATCCAAATACGGGACGTCGCATCCCATGGGATAATCTTGGTTTAAAGCTGGTTTGGAAAACTCCTCAAACCATTCCCAGGAGAGCCTGGTGGTGCCGTCTTTCCTTTCCTGAGAAATGATGGATTTTGGAGTCTCACCTCTGGGAATTTGGGAATAGACACCACGAAAACCCAACCAAATAATGACCCAACATCCTTTTAAAAAAACCCAAATCCCAACCACAAAATACAGCTGGGAATTCAGGCAGATTCCAGAGGCAAATTGATGTCAAATCCCATAAAACCACACATTCCCTGATGGTGGAACAGAGCCCTGGAGGGGCCTGGATTTAGGGGAGGGATCCCAAATTGTCGGATCTGGGATTTTTGGGCTGGGCTGTGGCTGCTGTTTTATGGAGTTTTTATTGGGAATGTTTGCTCCGGGTGATAAATATCAGTGGGAATTTCCTTTTGATGATTAAGATTTGGTTAAGATGATTCCAAGTTGTTCCAGCGACCTCTTCCTTCAAAAAAATCCTTTAAACCATCATTCCCTGCTCTTCCTCCATCGTCTCCCTCCCGCATTTTTGCTCCAGTGATTATTTCCTTACATGCTCTAAATAACGCATTGAACCCCGACCTTTCCTCTTCCTCCTCTGGCTCTTCCCAAAAATAAACACTCCGGCTGGAATTTATTTTTTTTTTCCCCCCACTTTCCAACTCATCCAGGCTGGCTATTTTTAATTCCAGCCGCCCAGAAGTGTTTGAGGGATAAATGTGCTCCAGGTGCTGAGGGGAAGAAGTGGAGCAGTCCAGATCTCCCAGTGCCCTTGGGAATTTGTTGTTATCCCTGAAATTGCTCCCAGGGATCCCCAAATCCCAGGGTTTTTTGGGCTTTCCCAGCTCCTGAAAGGATCAATTGTGCTGTTCCAATGGGAGGTGCCTCCTGTCTCAAATTCCTCATCCCTCGCTCTTCCCTTGACCTTCACAGATCCAGGGCTTGGATTTATTTCTCTCCTCCTCCTTCTGCCCTTTAAACATTCCCACATCCAGCTCCTCTATCCAGATTTTTAAGGAATAAATCCACCAAGCCCAGTTTTTAGGGAGCAAAAAGTGTCACTCTGACTTTCGGGAAGCTGAATATCCCCATCTCCACGTTCCCAAGAGAAAAATAAATCTTATTTCCACTTTTTTTCAAGTCTTTCCCGACAATAAACGGGAAGGAGGTGGGACGAGGCAGGGGAGTGACCCAGTGGTGTCATTCCAAGACCGGGAACTGTTGTTCCCACAGGGAAAGACGTGGAAATTTCTGATTGTTGAGGAAGGTCTCCAAGTAAAACTTGGAGCAAATGAGGCTTGAAATGGACTCTCAGAGGGAGAAGGTTTTGCTTGTTGGATTTCACAGGATCCTGGGAGGTTTTGTGGTGGGCTGGAATGGGGCTTGGAAGTTTGGAGCAGAGCTTTTGGAATTATGAGTGACGGCAGAGTTTCCTTGTTCGTTAAAATGCTGGAGGAACTGGAAAAGAGGGAGAAGGGGATTGGTGATCCCTGGGCTTGGATGTGGCAGAGAGGGAGGATTAGGGAATCATGGAATGGTTTGGGTGGGAAGGGACCTTCAAGACCACCCATGGGCAGGGGCACCTTCCAAGATCCCAGGGGGCTCCAAACTGGCTTTGGACAATTCCAGGGATGGCGCAGCCACAGCTTCTCTGGGAATTCCATCCCAGCCCCTCAAAGGGAAGAGTTCCTTCCCGATATCCCATCTAACCAGTGGGAAGCCATTCCCTGTGTCCTGTCCCTCCATCCCTTGTCCCAAGTCCCTCTCCAGCTCTCCTGGAGCCCCTTCAGGCACTGGAAACATCTCCAAGGTCTCCTTGGATCCTTCTCTTCTCCAGGCTAAACATCCCCAACCCTATTCCCATTTTCCCAGGATTTCAGCTCCTGGGCCATGACTGCCATTGCCCACGCTGTCCCTTTATTCTTCACCACCAAAAAGCATGGAAAAATCCTTGGATTGAAGCACGGCTCCTTCCTTACGGTGTTTTTCCTACGGAAAACCCACGTGTCCGATCCATTTGCTCCCGGGCCGGATTCCGGTGGATTCTGGGCCGCCTCTTCCCGAGGTGCTGACATTTCCCTGTCTGCCTCATTGCATTTTTATTGATCGTCCCTCTCTGCTCCGTGCCCTCCGCGCCGGAATGGAAATGACTTCCAACGTGGCCACGTGTTCGGGAAGCCATCGGGAAACGTTACTTTGGGAAGCGCCGCTATGGAATTACTGTTTTTTTAATTGATCTTCCTCGTGCGCTTCAGACCCGGCTGGGAGAGGTCATGGAAAAGCATGGAAAAGTGGAATCCTTTATGGGATGGAAGCGGGGTAGTTTCCTGTCTGGAAGAAGAGGGTGGAGAATGAGGTGCCTTGGAATAATGTGGGAATTTTGGTTGCTTTGGAATTTCAACTCAATGCCGGTCGGGGGACCGCTCAAATCATGGAATCGTGGAATGGTTTGGGCTGGGAGGGGATGTAAAGATCATCCAGTGCCACCCCCTTGCCATGGGAAGGGATAATTTCCACTATCCCAGGTTGCTCCAACCTGGCCTTGGACACTTCCAAGGCATGAGGCAGCTGCAGCTTCTCCAGGAATTCCACTCCAGGGCCTCTGCACCCTCCCAGAGAGGAACTCCTTCCCAATATCCCACCTAACCCTGTCCTATTGCCTCCATTCCCCCTTGTCCTGTCATTCCATGCCATTTTCCAAAGCCTTTTTCCAGCTGTTTTTGGGACCTCTTTGGACTCTAAATCCTTTCGAAAGCTCCAAATGAAGCTGTCCCCGGATTCCGAATTCCAGGTGGGCTCGGAAGGGAAAATGCTGCCCCTTGAAGAGCCCATCTTCCTTCTTTTCCATATTCCAGCGTTGTTTTTGATCTTTTTGGTGTCCACTTTTAAATTCCTCACATTCAGGGGCGCATCCCGAGCTGCCCCGAGCACGGACACGAGGATTTGGTGGATACATGGATGTATCCTCAGTTTTATTGGTAATTAAGCTGCCTCCTAAAGGCTTTCTGGATCCACTGACGTAGCTGGAGTTGGATTTCTGGATGCTTCCTAAGCTTCTTTGCTCCCTTTAATCCAAAGGGTGCATCCATGGATCCATGTCCCCTCAAAGACAGGGAAAGGAGGAATCCCATGGAGCCCTTTCCCGGCTGGGCTGCTTGAAAAAAAAAAGAACAACAGAACAAAATTCCTCACCAAGATTTAATGTGGTCGGGAATATTTGGGAAGAATTAGGGAAAGGGGGCGAAAAAAACCCACCAGGCAGAAAAATTCCTTTTGGAAGAAGAGGAATTGAGGGATTTTTGCTCACGGATCTCTGACCACATCAGCAGGCTCTGGGAGGGGATTTTCTTCCACTTCCCAGAAAAAATACTGGGATTTGGGTCAGAGGTTGTTGGGTGAGGCTGCTGGACTCGGAATCGTCCACGGGGCAGGAATTCTTCTTAATCATGGAGCCATGGAATGGGTTGGAAGGGATTGGATTAAAGATCATCTCATTCCACCCCCTGCCATGGGCAGGGACACCTTCCCCTATCCCAGGTTGCTCCAAGCCCCATCCAGCCAGGCCTTGGACACTTCCAGCAGCCACAGAATTCTCTGGGAATTCTGTTCCAACCCCTCACCACCCTCACTGTAATAAATTCCTTCCTTAAATCCAGTCTAAATGGATCAGGAATCCTGCTGGGTTGGAAGTCTTGGATTGCTGACTCCTGTGGGGATAGTGCCAGGACAGGAGCGGCTTCCCTCGGGATTGGTGTGTCCCTAATTAAGTGTGGCTGGATTAAGTGGAGCACTCGGGCAACAAAAACGTGGAAAAGCCTCTTTATTTTCCATTAATTCCACATTAAATTGATATTCATTTCACCCTCTGCCTCTCCCAAGGAGCAGAGACCATTCCCTTCCCTAATCCCACCTTCCGTGCCATTTCCGGGAGATGCCGTCGGATCTGTCAGAGATGCCAGGAAGGGAAAAATTCCAAATGAATGCATCCTTTTGGGAGCCTTTTTCTTCTCCCCCTTCTTCTCCTGCATCTCTGACATCTCCTGAATGTCACCTTGAGGAGTCCATGTCGGAGCACGGCGGTTCCGTGCTGGGGATTTTCTGTCTGGAAGTAGGTGATGCTCCCAAAAAAAACCCAAAACCCACAGTGATCCAGAAAACACATTTTCTATCTGGGAATTTTCTGTTTTAACAGGAAGTTCCTGAGGTTTTTTTTAATTGAGGAAAATCCTGTGCCCAGAACTCCAAACCCCGATACGTGAGTCCAGAATAATTCCTGTTCTGTCACACTCCAGCTCACCTGAACAATTCCCCCTTTTTTCCTTGGCTGGCAGGGGCACGGAAAGGGATTTTTATCAGGATGGAGGTGGGAATAAGATCAAAGAATGGATTGGGTTGGGAAGGGACCTTAAAAAATAATTCCCAACCCCTCTCCATGGGCAGGGACACCTCCAACTATCCCAGGTTGGTCCAAACCCTGTCCAAGCTGCCCTTGGACACTTCCAGGGATGGGGCAGCCAGAGCTCCTCTGGGAATTCCATTCCAGCCCCTCACCACCCTCATCGTAATGCTCGGAGCACAGAACGAGGTTGGGAATGGTTTTTGTGGGAAAACCCATGGGAATAACACATGGAATAACACAGGGGGGAAAACAGGTCTTGATTTATCATCTCCAGAGTCCCCCAAAGTGTCTTTTGGGAAGCTCCAATCGGGAGATTAACACAAACCCTTGGGAAAAGCCAAGCTGGATGTGCAAGAGGAGCAGGTTTGGCAGCAGAACCCTCCGTTTCCTGGTGCTTTTCCACATAGGAAAATCCAGATCCAGACCTTTAAGCCACAGGTTGGATTTGCTTCATTCCATGTGTTCCTCAGGCATTGCCTCAGTGACGGTGCCTTATCAGCTCGTTAAGTGCCTTATCAGCTTATTAAGTGTCTTATCAGCCCACGGAGGGGTCTGTGGCCTTTGGAATCCTGAGGTGCCCGTCCTTTTGGCGGTAGGGATAATAGAAAAACCGGGATACTCCTGGCATCTGCAAATGTCTTTCCTTAAGGCTTTTAATTACGGAAAAAGTAGCTTTTTGGGGGTGTAATTTTGTGGGAATACCTGGCTGGTGTGGCCAGGAGGATCAGGGAAGTGACATTCCCACTGTGCTGAGGGACCTCAAATCCTGGGATCACTTTTGGGCCCTTCATGACAAGAAAGGCATGGAGGGGCTGGAGCGTCTCCCGGGATGGGAATGGATTTGGGGAAAGGTCTGGAACACCAGGAGCAGCTGGGGGGGGCTGATCCTTGGAAAAAAAAATAAGCTGAGTTTAAGAGTTGTCCCTCTTTGTGTCAAATCCCACTGCAAATCCGGGAATTCCAATTCCATTCTTCGTTCCCTTTCCCTCAAATGGAACGTGGAGAACACCTGGAACGTGTCCAGTGCCTCAAGTTGGAAAACTGAGCCCGGATATTTTAGTGCCATGAACGGGTTTGGTTTTGTTCCAGAGGACCTGGAAAAGGGAATTGCAGAGAGTACAAATCTGCCCCTGGAAGCAATTAAAGGTTATTGGTGACTCACGGATCTCTCTCCGCCCACATTCCCTGATCCAAGGATCTCACTCCTCTTTTCCTGATTTGTGTCAGATTTTCCTGGGTGCTAGAAATCAATTCACCTTCAGGGATGCTCCAGGGAGATCTTGGAGCCTCTTCCAGTGCCTCAAGGGGCTCCAGGAGAGCTGGAGAGGGACTTGGGACAAGGGATGGAGGGACAGGACACAGGGAATGGCTTCCCACTGGTTAGATGGGATATTGGGAAGGAATTCTTCGCTTTGAGGGGCTGGAATGGAATTCCCAGAGAAGCTGTGGCTGCCCCAGGATCCCTGGAAGTGTCCAAGGCCAGGTTGGATGGGGCTTGGAGCAACCTGGGATAGTGGAAAGTGGTTGGAACTGGGTGGTCTTTAATCCAATCCCTTCCAAGCCAGCCCATTCCATGATTTTGTGAATTTAAATGGTTTTGGCTTAGTAAGAACTTCACGCTCCATGGAATTTTGACTCAAGCAGGATTTAGAGTGGGAATAGAAAGGCACAAACGTCTGAGGGGGCTACAAAAACCTGGAAAACTCTGTCAAAAAACAGGGATTGGAAAGGAAAAAGTAAGAGGAGAATGAGAAATAAATTACTTGGGACCTATGTAGGTAAAAAGAAAAATCACGGAATTGTTTAGGTTGGAAAGGAGCTTTAAGATGGAGCCCCAGCACTTCCAAGGCCACCACTGACCATGTCCCCAAGTGCCACATCCACAGGGATTTTGGATCCCCCCAGGAATGTGACTTCATCCCTGTGCCCAGGCTGGACAGTTCTTTCCAGGAGGAATTTCCCCAAAAATATCCCACCTAATCCTCTCCTGACGCCACTCGAGGCCACTTCCTCTTGTCCTGTCCCTTGTTCCCATGGGAGAAAATCCCGACCCTCACCCAGCTCCAACCTCGGAGCAGGAACAAGGAACAATCCAATAACTGTGGATTTAATCCAAAGGGACAGAAACTCAGGAGAAGAAAACTGGATGTGAAGGAGGCCGAGGATGCTCCGGGCTACGCGTGGAAGTTGCGTGCACGGAGAGGGACATGGAAGCTCTTTGATTGTGATCAGGAATGAAGTGCAGGCTCGGGAAAAACCAGGGAAGTTTGGAATGGTTGTGAGGAAAACACGGGCAGCGCTTCGGTTCCCAAGCGGCTGCCGAGTTCGCAAATCCCTGTTTATGGGGAGTGCAAAAATACTCCAGCAAAACTTAAATCCTGGGGACTAAAGGGAGATTTGGTGTCGCCTCTGTGGGTTTTTTAGGAATTGTTGTTCCTGGAAAGTCGTGGAATTAGGGAAGCTTTCGAGGTATTTGGGTAGGAAGGGCAGGAAAAAATGAGTTTGTGGATTGGTGCCATGGAGATTTGCCTGAAATTGTGGGAATTACAGTGGACCAGACAAGCTTTGTAAGGAAGAGTCTCAAATGGAGCTTCTGGAGCAGTGGGAAATGTTTTCTTTAGTCAGATAAATGTGTGTAAGTCCCTTTTTTAATCAGGAAAATTTACAGCAGGAATTGATGGAGCAGGAACAGGAGAAACCTTGGAGCAAGGGTCAAATCACCAAAAAAAGTCATTCAGTGATTTGAGGATCTTGTGCTTCGGCTCCTTCATAGAACCGAGAATTCCAAGGGAAAGCTTGGGATTGGGAGAGGTTCTGTCGTTTATCCCGAACATCTGAGGGAGAAGGGAACAGGCAGGATGTGATCTCACAGAGAAGATCTGAGGACGCCCCAGAACAGAGACAGATTTTTTTTAGGATCCTTCTCCATGAATGGACCTTTGTATTTTTGACAAAATTTGCCTGGGAATGGTTTTTATCCCATCTTTTCCCTGCGAGATACTGAAGGATTGGGAGCGAGAGCGATAGGAGTGGGAGGGCAGGAGAATGGGGGAAAAAAGGACAAAAGGTGTGGCTGCAGCAGGAGCTTGACACTTGGAGAAATTCCAAGTAGAACTTGGGCACGAGGAAAACATTTGGGAAGATGCTGATGGGACATTGGGGCCAGGTGGGATCAGGTTCTGTTCCCAGGGAACGGGACAGGATGAGAGGAAACTCAAGCTGTGCCAGGGGAGGTTTAGGCTGGATTTTGGGAAGATTCCTTCCTGGAAAGGGCTGTCCAGCACTGGCACGGAGAGATTCGGGAATATTTTTGGCTGGGAATGATAACAAGGCCTTAACGCAGAATCCATTTGAGGCAGGGTCCGTTTGATGCAGGAGATCAGAAGGACTCCAGTGAAAAATCCAAGCGTGGGAGGACACGGAAACAGGAATGACAAAGGGTGTGGGATCTCTCCCTGTCTTCTTCCAAGCATTCCTGTTGTCCTGGAGCTGTCAGGGCATCCCTAAGCTGAGGAAAAGGATGGGAAGGGTCCTGATGTGTCTCTCTATAAAAAAAAAAACAATTAAAATCCAGTATTTTGGTACTTGGAAACATCTTCTCATACTTTCCATGCCCTAATTTAAAAACCTAGCGGATTTCCAGGGAAAGACTTGCATAGATCCACGGGATGGATGGGAGATGTGGGATGGAGGAAGAGGAGCCATGACATCGGCTGGAATTGCTTTGTTGGGAAGCCCCAGACTGCGTTTTTATGATTCCTGGGGAAGGGAAACCCAATTTTCCTTCCTAAACCATCCTGCTTGGTGGTGTCCGTCTTCCTTAAGCCCAGATCAGCTCCCAAATCCAAGGAAGAAGCTCCAGTTGAGCTTCTAACCCTTTAATCCACCAAAACGTATTTCCAAGGAATGCCTTTTTTCTCTGTTCTTTGAATTAAATGGAAACCCCTCCAACGTGCTCCATGTGTTGCACTTATTCCTTCCCCTGTTTTAGATTCTCTTCCCCTCGACAAATTTCCCTTTATCCCCAAAAAAGGCCTTAAACTGCTCCAAAGGGCGAAAATATTCAGAGCAGATTCGGGTTTTTTCCACATCTGACTCAGGAACTCTTCTGTCAGCTGGAGGAGGAGGAAGAATAATTGGAAATATTCAACCCTTCACGAGCAACGCTGCAAGAACATTTCTAATGCAGCCGGAATAAGATTTGGGTTTTAGAGCTCTCTCGGTATTGATTTGTTGCTTCAATTTGTTCGTTGTGCAGGCAAGGAGGAAAATGTTTTATAAAAAGATTTCTGAGCACACCCAGTGATGGCTGGACCATCGCAGAGTTGCTTTGGCTGTTCATGGTTAATTTGATTTCTATTTAAAGCCAGCAGGGATTTATTTTGTCGCGTTTCAAAGGAAAAAAAGGGAGAAGTGGGTGGATCTCATCGGGACCCCAATTTAGGAGATGTCTCAGTGGGTGTCTCCTCCTTCCCCACCTCAAATTTGAGCTTTTTTATCCTAAATTTCTGTCTCCCCCTCGCCTGGGTGCAGGTGGCATTTATCAGTCTGAGGAGAATCAATTATAAATGTGCTAAAAAAAAAAAAAACCTCAAACCAAAACAAACCCCAAATCTTGATGTTTAAGGCATTTTCTTGCTCTCCTCATCATCTTCCCTCATTTTTAGCTACACTTTTCAACCGCGACTTCCAAGAGCACGGGTCATTGGTTTTGAGATTGGCAGATGAGATTCCCTCCAGCTCCGACGTCGCTCCGAGGAATCCGTGTCCAGAGAGGCGGAATTGAGCCGGGTGGGCACCGTTGGGAGAAGAACCCGGTGAAGGCATTGCTTGGGGGTCAGAAACGCCCTCGGAGCGTGGCAGTGTCTGGAAATTCCTATTCCTGCCTGGAAATTTGTTGTCCAGGCAGTTGAAAGAGGTTTTTCTCAGGGTTGGATTTGAGGTCAGACTCACGGGATCTGTCTCTGTGGGCTTGGAATGCCGCGTTATCCAGGAATCTTTGCCTCGGTTTCTGAGCAGGGATATTGGGTGGTTCTTGATGAGTTTCTGCTTGAATTTTTGGGTTCAGAGGGTCTCAGTTGGAGAGGTCTTGAGGGTTGGGATTGATTTTCCTTTCCCTCAAAACATTGGATCGTGTTGGAACAGGCTGGGAGAGCTGGGAATGTCCAGCCTGGAGAACAAAAGGATCCAGGGAGAGCTCAGAGCCCCTTCCAGGGCCTAAAGGGGCTCCAGGAGAGCTGGAGAGGGACTTGGGACAAGGGATAGAGGGACAAGACACAGGGAATGGCTTTCCACTGCCAGAGGGCAGGGTTAGATGGAACACTGGGAAGGAATTCTTGGCTGTGAGGGTGGTGAGGAGCTGGAATGGAATTCCCAGAGAAGCTGTGGCTGCTCCATCCCTGGAAGTGTTCAAGTCCAGGTTGGACGGGGCCTGGAACAGTCTGGGATAGTGGAGGGTGTCCAGGGAGGGGAGTTGGGACTGGATGGTCTCGAAGGTCCTTTCCGACCCGAACCATTCTGGAATTGTGTCCTGCTGGTGCCACTTTGGAAGGAGGATTCTGACGTATAACGAGACCAACTCCCTCTCCAGCACCTCGGAACTGTGGCCGTTGTGTGGCCAAGCTCCAGCTGGCTGCAGACCTTCTCCATGGACACTCAGCTTGCTTGGAGAACATCCCAAGCAGTTCAGACTTTTGGGCAAACAACTTTTTGGACGGTTTGTGGTGGGAAATGTTCCTTGGAAACTCACTCGGATGAGTCGCCCGCCTCGCCCGAAACCCGTCCTGTGCCAGACAGGCCGAGCGAGTTCTGGAGACTCCAACAACGTCTCGTCCATGCCCAAACAACCACTGTCATCCCCCAAATGTTGGGATGAGATCGTTTATCCCGGGAGGCAGCCAGCTGCCAGTGGTTCCTTCAAGTGTCTGGGAGATGATTTCCCTAATTTTCCTGCCGCTCCAGGGATTTAATCAGCCAGCAAATTGCAGGCCTGGCTGATTCCCGCCTTATCTCCCGGTCTTGCTGCTCAGGTTCAAGGGCCCTGCTTGGCTTTGTCATTTTGGGACGAGCTCCCAAACTTCTTTGAGGGCGGAATTACCGGGATTAAAGGCTTTGGGCACACAGGAGCTGCAGGTTTGAGCAGCTTCTCCAGGAGAGCAAACCTTGTTTAACCACAGGAAGCATTTTGGGTTCTTTGAATCCTTCCAGGTGAGGAGCCTTTCCATGAAAAGCCCCCGTGACTCAGCCACATTCAGCTCGAATCCCCGGGAATCGCGTCAAATCCGCCAAATTCTCCTGTCATCCTTAAAAATTCCATGACGTAGCATCCCTTTAACCTGGTTACCTGCTTTTCCCGTGGTCTTTCAAAGGGATCCCTGCGTTTCCTCTGCCCTATTTTCCCTCGGCAGCTCCGTTGCGAGGATGACACGGATAAGAAGGGAAATTTTTGCTCTCCCACGGGGCCAGGAGCCTGATTTGCTCACGGAAGGCATCGCTGGGATAATCAAACCTTTCAGATTCTTTGTTCCAGGCACCTATTATTGGAAACGGAGGCTGCTGTGAGCTCTCACAAAGGACTGGGAAGGCTGGAATTCAAAGGGAAGCAGGTTCAGGAGGAGGATTTGGTCACCTCATGGCGAGGGTGTGGGAGTTGAGATTTGGGTCATTTGTTCTTCCTGCATAATAAAACCAGATCCTAATTGCTACAAGTTCTTGTTATTACACAAAAATTGCTGTGACAGGTAAACAGCTCCCAGTGTTGTCTTTCCAAAAATGACAGTATACAAAATGAATTGTTTTCCCAACAATAATTCCCTGTTTTTTGCAGTCCACGACTCCAGAGCTTCCAAGATGTGGGTGAAGGGTGGGCTGGGTGAAACTCTTCCCATTCTCTGGTGGTTTCTCTCTTGTTTTGCTCTCTAGAATGGTGGAATTTGATCTGCTGGTCCAAGAAGCTTTTGGAAAAGGGTCTCTAGAACATGCTGGGATTTCTGAGGCTGTCCCATGCAGGACTTGATGATCCTTCTGGAATAGCCCAGGTTATTCCATGATCCCACATCTTTGAGAATCTTTCCGTGATTCTTGCCCTTTGTTTTGGGGTGTTAGGAATTGGAAGAGCCTGGGAATGTGAGGAAGGAATAATTTTACTCTTAAAATCAAATTATTTACCTTAGGGCAGGGAATAATTCCATTTTGGATGGAGTGGGGTGATGGAAATGGGCTCTTTGCTGTAGAGTAGCTTGGCACTGCCAGAATTCCTAAAAATGTTTTATTTTAAGGATCTATCTTCATGAGCACCCAAGACCACCCTGACTTCTGTTCCAAACTTTTCTTCCTTGGGAGAACTGAGTTCCTGGCACTATAAACCACCCCAAACTGGTTTAAAACTCTGCTTTGAGCCCTAAAGACTGGGAAAATCCTTATTTAAATATTCCTTATGCAAAGTGGAGCTCCTGACTCGACTGGTGCCGCAGGTATTCCCTTGTTTCACAGCCCGATTATCCCACAGCAGTTTCTCCTACGTTTTCAGCTCCCGTCTGCAGCTCCAACCACAAATCCCAAAGTTTTGAGTCAGCTCCTCATCCCTGCTGCCTCCAGAGCACTTCTCTCCCACACGCACCCGGCTCCTCTTCCCTTGGCTTTCCCACTTGCCAGCCCAGCAATCGTTCCCTGCTCTGGCGGTGGATAAATAGGGATTAATCATCCTGACAGCTCCGTGATGACTTCCAGGGCACCTGATTTAAATGGGATGAGACAAAATCTTATTTATCGTGTCTGCCTTCGCCAGTCACCTGCTCTGCCTCCTTTCCTTTAGTGTTTGTCTGAGACAGACTTGGATCTCTTGGAGCAAATCCAGAACTTGCTCCAAGGGCTGGAGCCCCTCTGCTCTGGAGCCAGGCTTGGAGAGCTGGGAATGTCCAGCCTGGAGAAGGGAAGGCTCCAGGGAGAGCTCAGAGCCCCTTCCAGGGCCTGAAGGGGCTCCAGGAGAGCTGGAGAGGGACTTGGGACAAGGGATGGAGGGACAGGACACAGGGAATGGCTTCCCACTGTCAGAGAGCAGGGATATGTGGGATATTGGGGAAAAATTTCCTCCCAGTGAGGGCAGTGGGGCCCTGGAATGGAATCCCCAGAGTATCTGTGGCTGTTCCATCCCTGGAAGTGTTCAAGGCCAGGTTGGACCAACCTGGGATAGTGGAAGGTGTTCCTGCCCATGGCAGGGGGTGGGACTGGATGATCCTGAAGATCCCTTCCCACCCAAACTGTTCCATTATTCCATTTCTGGAGGTAGTTGGCTCAGCCGTGCTCCAGCAAGGTATGAAAAATCCCAATTATTCCATTTTCTTCAACTCCTTATCATTCCTGGGCTCCATCTCCCTGAAGACCTCGTTCTGCCTTATTTTGTTGGGATTTTGGAATGTTTTTTGGTTTTCTCTTCATCTTTCCCCTTCCAAGGCCTTCAGCCAGAGCGTTCCACTCATCCCTTGGTTCTTCTCCTGCCTGTGGAATACACAGCTGCTAAACCAGGATTTTCCAGGCTATCCCGGACTTTGTAACAGCCCTGGAAGGCCTGAGAAATTTATTGAGAAGCCTTGTGGGATTTGCTGGAAAAATTACCCCCTCCTGCCTTTATTTCTCACGTTTTCCTTCTGCTCCATTTCTCCTTGCTTGCTTTTTTCACACCTTCCGCGTCCTCCTTCACGGCTCCGGCAGAAACTCCTTCATCCCTGCGAGGAGAGACTCGGGATTCTGTCGGAAAGCTGCAGAAGCACAAAAATATCCCTTCTGGCTGCTTTTCACGGAGCTCCCGGAGTCCGGTGGGGCTGCAGGAATGTGTGAACTCCATCCACAGGTGCTTCACGGAGCTGCTCCTCGTTTTTCCGTGCCAGTCCCTTGGGATCAACCTTTGAGTTTCTTCCTCCTCCCATCATTTTTCGGTCATCCCCTGTAGGAATTGCCTTGTGTCAGGTGCCTGAATATCTCTCTTAGAATGATGGAATTGTTGAGGTTGGGAAAGATTTCCATGCTCAAGGAGCCCAACCATTCCTTCAGCATTGCCAAGGCCACCACTGGCCATGTCCCCAGGTGCCACATCCACAGGGATGTTAAATCCCTCTAGGGATGGGGACTCCACCTCTGTGGAGGATTGGACAGCCTGAATATTCCCAATATCCTACCTAGACCTCCCCTGGCACAGCTTGAGGCCATTTCCTCTCATCCTGTCCCTTGTTCCCTGGCAGCAGATCCCAACCCCCACCTGGCTCCAACATCCCCTCAGCATCTTCCCAACCGTTTTCCTCGTGCCCAAGCTCTGCCGTTCCCTTGGAATTTCTCCAACTGTTGAGCTCCTGCTACAGTCACACTTTTTGTCCTTTTTTTTTCCCCCCCATTCTCCTGTCCTCCCACTCCCATCGCTCCCGCTGCCGTTCCTTCAGTATCTCGCAGGGAAAAAGATGTTTTCACACTCCAGGATCTCGTGGAGTCTTTGATGCTCGGATATGCAAATTTATTTGCATCTCCTTTGTGCTGCTGGTACCTCGCTGCGTCTTTCAGGTGCCTGGATTGTTGATCCAGCTCCACTGTTTCCCGGTGGGAATTAACCCTCGTGCTACTGGTAGCAGTTAATCCATGGGAAAAAAAAAACCCAAACAACTGCATTAATTCCTGGCAGTTTTAGCACAGAGTTTTTTGGCCACCGTGAGTTGTGAACAAGAGGCTGGAGGGAAAATTCAGGGTGTGGGATTCAGGAAAAATGTGGGGAAAACAGAAACTGTGCCAAGGATATCCCGTGATCTTCCTTCTGCCGGAGTAAAACGGGTCCCGGTTGTGTTGAATCGGGAGGAAATGATAAAATCTTCCATTGGCCTCGGTGGAATTCCTCGGGAAAAACTTGGGAGTTTCGTGGGGGGTTTGAGGCGCTGTTCCTGCTGGATGAGGAGCCTTCAAAGTGGGGATTTGAGGGCTCTGTGTCAGCTGCAATTCACAGAATCATGGAATGGTTTGGGTTGGAAGGGACCTTAAAGATCCCATTACAAATCTGTGCTGAGTATCCATTTCCCTGGCTGTTGGAAAAGTGACTCCTATCCATTGATATCCGCCCCTTTTTCCTCGAGGAAAAATACAACATAATCCCTCCATAGAGGAACTTAAAATTTGAGAGATGTTTTGAGGGCATGAGAAGGTCAGAGCAGCCAGGTCATTCAGCTCCTTGTATCCAAGTTTTATTATGGATAAGGCATGTTTCCTTCCGATGGAGATGGGAATGCGATCCATGCAGTGCAGCCAATGGGCTGGCTGGGAAGCCAAAATAAACAGTGTGGAGTAGGAGGAGGAATTTTGATGTGGCAGGGAACAAAATCCGACGTAGGTCGGTGTGGAGTTGATTCGAGCCTCAGATGGGAGGAATTTAACCCGGAATTCTTGCACGGAATCTGACGATGAATTCCCTGTTCACTTCTGGAGTGTTGATGGGCAGCATTGTCCTGCCCTGCCGTGGATTGCTCTGTGAGTTATTTTGGGAGAGTCTGTGGGAAAGGTTTGGGTGTGGAAGGTGAGGAAGAGTCCAGTGTGGAAGGCTGGCAATGATCATTCTGGAAGGTGAGGAAGGGTCTGGTGTGGAAGGTGAGGAATAATCTGGTGTGGATGGTTGGAAATGGTTGTTGTGGACGGTGGGGAAGGCTTCAATATGGAAAAGTAAGGAATGGTCCTGTTTGGAAGGTGAGGAAGAGTCTGGTGTGGAAGGTGAGGAACAATCTGGTGTGGAATGTAAGGAATGGTCTGATGTGGAAGGTGGGGAATAGTCCAGTGTGGAAGGTGAGGAACAATCCCATGTGGAAGGTGGGGAATGGTTCTGTGTGGAAGTTGAAGAATGATCCAGTGAGGAAAGTGAGGAGTGGTCCAGTGTGGAAGGACTATGTGGAAGGTGAGGAAGGGTCTGGTCTGGAAGATGAGAGACAATCTCATGTGGAAGGTGAGGAAAAATCTGGTTTGGAAAGGGAAGAAGTGTCTGGTGTACGAGGTGGGGAATGGTCCAGTGTGGAAGGTGAGGAACAGTCCCATGAAAGGCGTGGAAGGGTCTGGTTTGGAAGGAAAACAATGACCTGGTGTGGAAGGTGAGGAAGGCTCCAATGTGGAAGGTGAGGAGCAGTCGCCTGTGGAAGGCAGAGTCCAATCCAGTGTGGAAGGTGAGGAAGGGTCCAGTTTGGAAGGAATGCAACGGTGTGGAAGGTGAGGAGCAGTTCAGGATGGAAAGGGAGGAAAGGTGTGGAAAGTGAGGAGGAGTCCCACAAGGAAGGGTTCAGTGTGGAAGGTGAGGAAGAGTCTGGTTTGAAAGGGGAAAAAGTCTGGTGTGTGACATGAGGAGGGGTTCAGTGTGGAAGTTGGGGAAGGGTTCAGTGGGAAAGATGAGGAACAATCCCATGTGGAAGGCGGGGAAGATGCTGGTGTGGAAGGTGAGGAGCAGTCTCATGTGGAAGGTGAGGAAGGGTCCAGTGGGGACTGATCCGGTGTGGAAGGTGAGGAAGGGCCTGGTCTGGAAAGGGAAGAAGACTCTGGTGTGTGAGGTGGGGAGGGGTTCAGTGGGGAAGGTGAGGAAGGGTTCGGTGTAGAAGGTGAGGAACAATCCCATGTGGAAGGTGGGGACCAATCCTGTGTGAAAGGTGAGGAAGAGTCTGGTTTGAAAGGGGAAAAAGTCTGGTGTGTGACATGAGGAGGGGTTCAGTGTGGAAGTTGGGGAAGGGTTCAGTGGGAAAGATGAGGAACAATCCCATGTGGAAGGTGGGGAAGATTCTGGTGTGGAAGGTGAGGAACAATCCCATGTGGAAGGTGGGGACCGATCCTGTGTGGAAGGTGAGGAAGAGTCTGGTGTGGAAAGGGAGGAAGGGTTGGTGTGGAAGGGGAGGAAGGGTCTGGTTTGGAAGGAATACAATGGTGTGGAAGGTAAGGAGCAGTTCAGGGTGGAAAGGAAGGTCTGGAAAATGAGGAAGAGTCCTGTGTGGAAGGTGAGGAAGGGTTCAGTGGGAACTGATCTGGGGTGGGAGGTGAGGAAGAGTCTGGTTTGGAAGGGGAAGAAGAATCTGGTGTGTGAGGTGAGGAGGGGTTCAGTGGGGAAGACGAGGAACAATCCCATGTGGAAAGTGAGGAAGGCTCCGGTGTGGAAAGTGAGGAGCAATCCCATGTGGAAGGTGGGGACCAATCCTGTGTGGAAGGTGAGGAAGGGTCCAGTGTGGAAGGTGAGGAAGAGCCTGCTGTAGAAGACAACCCAAAGGACAGTTGGGGGGGGGCTGGAAAGGCCTTGTGCCTGTGATCCCACAATCTCCAGGAGTTCCGTGGCCCCCACAAGCCACGTGCGGTGCCCGTTCTGTGCCAGCCCTGAGCCAACTCCCAGATCTCCCCCAGCACAGCTACAGCAGGATTTAAACTCAGAACCAAAATCTGGTTTTATCCTCCTGGTCCTCAGGTCCGTCCTGAATCCCACGACAGGTGCTGAGGAGCTCTCTGGCTCCTGGCAATTAAACCCCGCTAACGATGGAATCGCTCGTTCCGTCCCTCGTGATTGCAGAGGGACGTTCCTGGCGCAGCCTCTTAACGAGCGCCTTCCAACACAGTTCTGCAGCACTGGAAAAAAAAAATAATAAAATAAAATACGCATATTTTAAGGAGACAGATTGCTGCCTTCATCTGGCTCCCTGATTAGATGCCAGGGTGGCACCGTGCGACAGGAATTCCATTCTTTTCCTTCTCCTCGTTTCCCTTCCATCTCTCTTTTCCCTCTTTTATTGAATTAGTGTCATGCTGGGTGATTTTTGATTCTCTAGAAAGATTCACTGCTGTGGGCAGGGCCCTCCTTGCTGCCTGAACTTGTGAAAACCTTGAAGCCTCCAGGCCCAAAGGTGACCTGCAGAGCTCTGCAGGATTATTGGGAAGCGAGAACACGGTGGTGATGGCACGGTTGGCTCCACGAAAAGGGGATTTAAAGCAAAACTTGGGCTTGTTTTGCCTGTGCTGCTCTTCATCAAAATCTGAATTTTCAATGTAGTTTTCAAAGGTTTCCAAGCAACCGTGTGTGGTTGGCTTTGGCATGATCCCAGCATCCTCTCTCTTCCTTTGGGATGGCGCCAGCCAGGAAGCTTCCTGCTGGCTTGGAGCGGTGGGAGATGGCCATCAATGTCCTCTGCTTCGGGAACCCGCTGGCTGCTGCTGCCAGGCCGTGGAGCTGGGTCAGTTATTCCCTGGAATTGCTGATGCCGAGGGTTTGAGACCTTCCGAGATCCCATAGTTGCTTGGGCAGAATCCCCCTGATCTTGAAAGTTACGGGAAATGGGATCCCACCATTCTCCACTCACTGGACAGCTGGGGTCCAGTTCTGGGGTGTCCTGCATAGGAGGGATGTGGAGCTGTTGGAAAAGATCCAGAGGAAGCCACGGAGATGCTCCAAGGGCTGGAGCCCCTCTGCTCTGGAGCCAGGCTGGGAGAGCTGGGAATGTCCAGCCTGGAGAAGGGAAGGATCCAGGGAGAACTCAGAGCCCCTTCCAGTGCCTGAAGGGGCTCCAGGAGAGCTGGAGAGGGACTTGGGACAAGGGATGGAGGGACAGGACACAGGGAATGGCTTCCCACTGCCAGAGGGCAGGGATAGGTGGGATATTGGGAAGGAATTCTTGGCTGTGAGGGTGTTGAGGGGCTGGAATGGAATTCCCAGAGAAGCTGTGGCTGCCCCTGGATCCCTGGAAGTGTCCGAGTCCAGGTTGGACAGGGCTTGGAGTAACCTGGGATAGTGGAAGGTGTCCCTGCCCATGGCAAGGGGTGGGAATGAGATGAGCTTTAAGATCCATTTCAACCCAAACCATTTCAGGATTCCGTAACAGAATTGGATTTGGCCGGTGTCCATCACGGTGTTTAATGCTGTAAAAATCATTTGCTCTATCACGACCTTTTCTGTGATGCTCTGATTTTTTTTTTTTCCTGTTTGCTGCACGCACTGGGAATAAAATCCAATCCCATTTATTCCACTGCGTCTCCACAGCCCAAATCTCTGAGTGCTGGTGTTTTAATCCCATCGTTTAACACGTTGCTCCCTCTCCATTCCCACCGGCCTGTTACAAATCCAACCTTAAGGAATGAAGCTGGAAAACAAGACTCGTTCAGGACTGGAGAGCATTTTTCTTGGGATGATTTTTTCTGTGTCAGTGAATTTGCTTTCCTGTCTCTCCTGATGTTCACACAACCCCGAATAGTTTCTAAATTGATGTAAAATCATCATTTCAGTTTGCTTGGCTTCTCCAAAAGGTGTCCGTGTCCAGCTGGGAAATTGGGCAATGTTGTTGTTGTTGTCCCACCTGGGAGTGGGAGCCACAGGAATTCAGCCGCCGGTCACAAAGTCCTCTTGAGAAACACCGGATTTTGGGAGTGGAAAATATAATTTCAGTCCTTGAGAGCCTGTACGTGAGTCCTCTCCTGGTTCTTGAGCAATCTTCCCAGGGAATAATAAAACCTGGGAGGAAAGGAGGGCACGGAGCATCCCGGTGTGCACAGGCCAAAGGAGGCCCAGGAAGAAGCCTGGATAATTCCCTTTAAAGAGTCCTCCCTGTTGAGGTGAACAGGCTGCGCTCCTAAATCCTGACGGAATGGTTTGGGTTGGGAAGGACCCTAAAGACCATCTGGTTCCATGCCCCGATTATCCCAATCCCTTTGTGCTGCCAGCTTTTCTCCAAAAAGGTGAATTCCATGGCCGTGGGATTTGGTTTAGGCAGAGCCATCACTCCTGAGGCTTTTCCAGGGTGGAGGGTCCTGGGCTCCCCCCCGGGGTCGGATGCAGCCCCCCAGGAGTAACAGGATGCTGACAGTGGGATCCTGGAGGGAAGGGATGTGCCGATGGATTTGGTTCCTTTGTTTCCCGTGAAAAGTTTGATTTGACTGAAATCTTTGGACAAGGGCCTGGAGTGCCAGGACAAAGGGAATGGCTTTAAACTGGCAGAGGGAGTTTGGGATATTGGGAATGAATTCCTCCTTGTGAGGCTGGTGAGGCTCTGGGATGGAATTCCCAGAGAAGCTGTGGCTGCCCCATCCCTGGAAGCGTCCAAGCTTGGACAAAGCTTGGAGCAACCTGGGATGGTGAAATGAGGTTGGAACGAGATGATCTTGAAGGTCTTTTCCAACCCAAAGCATTCCATGATTCCTTTTTAAATTGGAACAGCAGCATTTCTCTGAGGGCTCCTGTTGAACTTGGTGCCTTTTTAATGGAATTTAATTTATTTTAATTCTAATTTAATTTTAATTTATAGGAATTTTATTTAGTGGAGGGAGGAGAATCCAAGTGACATTTCCTGTTGAGGGACAATGGTGCCAGACTTCCTTTTAACCAAAATATGGTTAAATTCTCTGTTTATTCTGTATTCTCTGTATTCTCTGTTCTTGCTGAGCATGGAATTATTTAGGTTGGAAAAGACCTCCAAGGTCATAAATTCCAACTATTAACAGTACAGAGCTGTCCTTTCAGCTGGAAAGGTCAGCGCAGGTTTTTAGATTATATTTAAGGTGAGCAAACAAAGAGGGATTTGGTTGGAAACCCAGGACAGGAATCCTGGTCTGGGTTGCCTGAGCTTTTCCTGAACCTTCCAGGATTCCAGGTGGCCCCGAAAGGAAGGAGCTGTCCTAATGTGCTGCTTTAATGGATTACTCGGAGATAATTAAAATTACTCTGCAGCAGCTTTAATCATCCCTTGCATTTCTTTTCTGCTGGAGACACAGCAGCTGTGTCCTAGAAGTCTGGTGGAGTGAGGGCTCCTGGCTGGCTCCTGATGGATTGGGAATTTTGCTCCGTGCCTGGTGGATTCTGCACGCTCAGGCCTTGATGAGTCGTGATGCTTCGTTAGCTCCGGAGCAGCTAAGGGGCAACCTGTGTGGCAGGCTTTAAGCAAGTCATGGAATCCTGGAATCCTGGAATCCTGGAATCGTGGAATGGTTTGGGTTGGGCGGGATCCTAAGGATCATCCAGTCCCACCCCTCTGCCATGGGCAGGGACATCTTGCACTATCCCAAGTTGCTCCAAGTCCCATCCAACCTGGCCTTGGACACTTCAGGGATGGGGCAGCCACAGCTTCTCTGGGAATTTCATTCCAGGGCCTCACCACCCTCACAGAGTGGAATTCCTTCCCAATATCACATCTAAACCCACTTTCTGTCAGTTTAAAGCGCCTTGTCCTGGCATTCCCAACCCTTCAGTCTGGAAGCTGCATCTACATTTTCCAGGGAGGGAAACAACTTCCTCCAACCTCCTTTTGATGAGGCCCAGGACCAAATTGAAACTTTAATTTTATTAAATAGAATTAGCAGAGTAAAGCCCTAATTAAGAAGGGTTTAACAATAATCCCTCGGAACGAGCGAAGTCGTGGTATCCTGCCTGTGGACTGGGCCGTGCTCCACTCCCTGGTTTTTTGGGAATGTTTTGTAATACGGCTTTTGTAACACAGTTTTGTGGCTCTTTCTGACTAAGAATTTATTTACAAATCTGTCCCTCCCAAGGGATGACTGGGAAAAGGGGTCATGGAGCGTGGCAGAGTCACCATCCATGGCCTTTTAATTTAACACATCCTAAATATTTCTTTTTGACTCTTTTGAGTCGCTTTTTTGGGGTTTTTTTTGTGCAGGTGAGGCAAATTGTGTTTTACCAAACTAAAATTCCCACCTTTGCCTGGAATAACTCCGGGAAGTGGCCAGGGAATTTTAAAAAGCAGAGTGACAAGATATTATTGTTGTAGAGGGAACAGGCTCCCGGCGGGAAATCCATGAATGTCAACTTTAACATTTTCACTGCTCTTCCCACGCTTTCCTGGAATCCACCAGGCGAGTGGGTTTTCCTGCCCTGTCAACCTTTAGGGATGAATATTCCTTTTATTACTCCTCCTTTCTTTCCCTGTGATGTACGAGCCATGGGATGATGTCACAGGAGCCAAAATATGGCCGGGGAACAAATAAATGTTGTGAGGACTGGGACAGAGGTGGGTGTTTTCCTGGGAGGACTCAAAGCACTGGAAAACTGCCAACACCCCCCTTCCTGGCATTGGGGCTGCTCTTGTGGGATTGGGAATTCCAGAGGAGCTCAATCTCTTGTGGGGTGGGGAATTCTGGAGCAACTCAATGTCTTGCAGGGTTGGGAATTCTGGAAGAGCTCAACCCCTTGTGGGGTTGGGAATTCCGTAAGAGCTCAGCCTCTTGTGAGGTTGGGAATTCTGGACGAGCTCAGCCTCATGTGGGGTTGGGAATTCTGGGAGAGCTCAACCTCTTGTGGGGTTGGGAATTCCAGGAGAGCTCTGATCCCCCTTTTCTCTGGAAGGAGCCCCCTCCAGCTCCCTCAAGATGNGTTTCTTATGGGTTTGGGAATTCCAGGAGAGCTCAATCTCTTGTGGGTTTGGGAATTCTAGAGGACCTCAACCTCTTGTGGGGTTGGGAATTCTGGAGCAGCTCAATGTCTTGTGGAGTTGGGAATTCCAGAAGAGTTCAATCTCTTGTGGGGTTGGGAATTCAGGAGGAGCTCAACCTCTTGTGTGGTTGGAAATTCTGGAAGAGCTCAACCCCTTGTGGGGTTGGGAATTCCGTAAGAGCTCAGCCTCTTGTGAGGTTGGGAATTCTGGACGAGCTCAGCCTCATGTGGGGTTGGGAATTCTGGGAGAGCTCAACCTCTTGTGGGGTTGGGAATTCCAGGAGAGCTCTGATCCCCCTTTTCTCTGGAATGAGCCCCCTCCAGCTCCCTCAAGATGCTCCTTGGAAATCCCTTCCCAGCCAAGGGAAAGAAGTCAGGAAGTGCCTCAGCCTTTCCCTCATCCTTTGTCCCCTTTCCCTGTCCACCCCACAAAGGATGGAGATTCCCCTCTGCCCCATTTTCCATGGATCCATGAGAACATTTTCCATTGTCTTTTAGCTGCAAGAACCAGATTAATTCCAGTTGGGATTTGCACCTTTTCTCATTTTCCCCCTGACCAACCTTCCACTGTCCTTGTCCTGAGTTCCTGCCCTCCTTCCAGAGGCCACAAATTCCCTGTTTTCCATGAATTCCAAGCTGGACAGCCCTTTCCAGGAGGAATATTCCCTAAAATCCAACCTAAACCTTCCCTGGCACTGCTTGAGGCCATTTCCTCTCTTCCTGTCCCTTCTTTCCTGGGGGCAGATCCTGACCCCCACCTGGATTCACCCTGGGATTCCTTTGATCCAGTTTTTTTCCAGGATGAGCCTCTCCAGCCCCCTCAGCCTCTCCTGGTTCTTCAGCCCCTTCCCAGCTCCATTCCCATCTCTGGACATGCTCCATCACTCCAGGCTGCTCTTCCAACGTGATTGATGTATTCCCCAGTAGCATCCAGAGTTTTTTTAGGCTGGATTCTCCCCCAGAATTCCAGTCCAGCATTTTGGATGGAAGTTCTGACAAGCAGGAAGTGTTAATCCATGAGATCTCCATGGACACGTTGTCCTAGACGTGCAGGAACAGGAAAGAGACAAAAAAATCCCTTTTCTAGAAGGACAAACATGAATCACTTTGTGTTTCTTTGTGAGTAATCCTGCAAATCCGTGGCACCCGGCAGGAATTCTGCCACATCCCACCCAATCCGTGCTTCCATGGAGTAGCATCTCCCAGCTGGGTGAACTGGAGTTGAAGATAAAATTTAGAACAAGTGATAAAAGTCCTCGTGGGCTTTCTAAAAATACGGCGCCCTCTTGTCATCAGCATCGCAGTTTCCCGAGGAGCCAACGGGAACATTTTTCCCTGAGGAAAACGGGATTTGTCATCCGCAAGCTGTCACGGCTCCCGTGACCTGCTGCCTCGGGAGGAACCCTTGGGAATTTGCTTTGTGGTCACAAACGTTGAGGAGGAGTGGGTGGCTTTTGAGGGTTGGTGTTTGGAGCTGGGGCATCTTCAAGGTCTTCTCCAACCCAAACTATTCTGAGGATGTAGGGGCAGGACAGGGAATGGTTTCAAACCTCCAGAGATGGGAAGCTGGGAAGGAATTCCACCCTGTGAGGGTGGTGATGCTCTGGAATGGAATTCCCAGAGAAGCTGTGGATGCCCTATCCCTGGAAGTGTTCAAGGCCAGGCTGGACGGGGCTTGGAGCAACCTGGGATAGGGGAAGGTGTCCCTGCCCATGGCAGGGGGGTGGAATTCCATGATCTTGAAGGTCTCTCCCAACCCAAACCATTCCATGATTTTGTTGTGATTCCATTATTTCAGTGTTTCCAGTTGTATAAGCAAAACTCTCCTCATTTGTGGGAACCTTTTTATCCCTGTTGGCTTCTGCTGACAGTATCAGGAATTTTGTGGAATGACCCTGGGTAAAACCTGGATCTCATCACTGGGAAACATCACCCATTTCTCCAGAGACAAACCCTTCTCTCAGCCATTTTCCATCAGAATTCAACCTTGGAAAATCATTCTTTAAAGTCAAAATCTGCCCTCAGGAAGAGATTTTCCTGGCTTTCTTTGTCCTGAGGTCATTCCCTCAACTTGCAAAGTTGGAAGGAAGACAGAATCCTCCAGAAAAACTGGGAGACCTCTCAGATGGGTCAGGTCTCATCCCTGGCTTTGCTAAACCCTTCTGTAGTGCAGACCGGGTTTAGTCCGTTGGTTTTAAGGACTAAACCCCACTTTGGGGTATTTACTAGGGATTATTTCTGTGGCACTTGATGGTAGTAGTGGAAAAGGATGGGATGGAACAGATTCCCTAACTTGATGATCCACGTATCCCAGATTCTGGGTGAAATTTACTGGCAGGGACAGACCTCGTGGTTCCCTTCCAGCTCAGGATATTCCATGATTCCATGGTTCTCTGGCATATCAATCAACCCTGTTGCCAGTGACTTAATCTGGCATTGGTCTGGGTGCAGCATTTAGCCTGGAAATTCATGGAAATTCATGGAATCATGATTGGAAAAGCCCTCTAAGAACATTGAGCCCAACCATTAACCCAGCACTGCCAAGTCCATACTAAACCACATTCCTATATCTCAAATATCATGGAGCATCTCTTCTCTTGGATCAGGGGTTGATGTTTGGGTGGTGTCACCTTCCAGATTTCATTTATGGCCTAAAAAGATGGAAAAGCTGGTGAAGGATCAAAGGATGTGGAGGTTTTGCCGGGAGAGCAGGTTCTGGGTCTCATTCCATTATTTTGGTGAGACTTTCAGGTAAATATTCCATTGGTTAGATTTCTGAGCCCCTTAAATGCTGGTATTTGTCCCAAATCCTTGTTTTGTCCCAAATACAAGCTTTGGACGTGGATCCGGTGCCCAGGCCACACAATATTCCTTTGAATCCCTTTGTTTTAACCATGATGGCACTTCAGGGTGTTCAGGCTCAGCTGGGAAGCTCCAAGAAGGAAAACACAAGGAATTTGGAGGCACCAGCCTGGTTCTGGTGGAGCTCGATGAACTCAGAGAGCGTCGTGCTGCTTCAATTCCCCCTCCCTGGGCATCTCTGTACTTAAACAAAGGTCTGAATTAGTTTCTCTCAAAATAAAGAGGTGGTGCCAAGCAACAGCCGTAACTTTATCCCTGATGTTCCCAAGATCCCGCTCTCCCTTTATCCAACCGGTACTTCCCAGATGACAGACAAATGAGCTCATCCCAGCCTCTTTAAATCATCATCATGGTGATGATTAACAGTGATCAGCAACAGGAGGGAGGAGACAAAAGGCCTTCCTGAATATTTGATTCCTCGTCCTCTCAACATTTCAGTTGTTCCAGGCGAAAGGTTGGGAAAAAAACCCCAGGAATTTGGGTTGAGGGTCTGCAGGAAAGTTAAAATTTGCAGCTCTGCTCTCGCTTGAGGACTCAAAATTTATCTCGAGTCTTGGTTGGAGAAATGAAAGTTGAAAGGCAAAGAAGCAGAGAGTTGTGAACCTCTCCGAGATTGCCTCACCGCCTTGGAATGGCTCATCCCGGGATGTGGCGGATTCAACAAGGCGGGCATTGAGGGAGTGGGTGCTCGGCCAGATGTTTTCGGGGAGTTTCACAATAGTCCTTTCATTTCCTGGGCCCGAGTTCCGATTGAAATCCAGGGCAAGGAGGGAGGATCGTGGTGGTTGATGGAGCTGCCGGGCGGGAGGCTCGTCATGGGAGCGAAAATCCCAGGATGGGATAAAAGAGGTGTCTCTGAGTTGTTGGAAATTCCGTGGAAGAGAGAATTAGTATCCTCAATCTGCTGGA
This sequence comes from Daphoenositta chrysoptera, assembly GCA_013397915.1. Taxonomy (NCBI): domain Eukaryota; kingdom Metazoa; phylum Chordata; class Aves; order Passeriformes; genus Daphoenositta; species Daphoenositta chrysoptera. The sequence continues at coordinate 61,636 of VZRO01004508.1, forward strand.
TTCCCCGAAAAGAGGGAAATCTAGTGCTGATTTCCTTTATCTTTGGAGGACTTGGTGGGGAAAATGTTCTTTGGGTTGGATTTCTGAGGCCCTTCAAAGGTGGCATTTATCCCAGGTGTTTGTTTTGTCTCAAATCTGGTCTCGGAATTTCCTCAATTCCATGAATTTTCTAAATTTGCTCCAGGTTTTGTTGTTCTACAACTGTTACAGGTGTCCCGTGCAACATAACAATTCCTGTGCAACACCACAATTCCTGAGGGTTGGATCTGGCTGATCTCTAATTTTTCTTCCAAAACGAACTATTCCATGATTCCTTCCAACATTTCTCCCAAATTCTTTCCTTGAAGGTCCCTCTAGAAGCTGTTGCAGGTGCTTTGAAGCTCAAGGTGTGAATCCTTCTCTGTGGAGAAAATGGTGGAAGGCTCAGGAATAATTCGGAGAGGTCATGGAATCTCCATCCCTGGAGATGTCCAGAATCCAACTGGACACAGTCCTGATCCATCTGCTCTGCCTGGGCCTTCCATGAGCAGGAAGGTTGGATTAGGTGATCTCCAGAGGTGCCTGCGAGCCTCAAGTGTTTTGTCATTCTATGAAAAAGCTCTTTTAGGATGCAGGACTCAATTTTTGGGGTGTGGGAGCTTTTCCAACTCATCCTACCCAGGCAGGAGCTCTCCCGTTGTGTTTTTTGGGAAGTTCCTGGTGCCACGTGTGTGGATCCACTGAGAGGAATCCTCTGGAACTGATTTTGGTACAGAGGACTGAGGTTGAATTGTGGTTTTGAGCTGAAATGGAGATAAATTAGACTCCAGATAAATGTGTTTTTATTGGATGTTAGCACCGTAAACAACCTGGACAAGGATTAATTGCACTTTTCTTAGGGAGTTCTTAGGGATTTGTCTGTACAGAGGATGGTAACAACTGTGGGAAGGCTGGAGCTGCTCCAGTTATGGAAAAGTTGGGTGATTAAGGAGTAGGATGTTTGTGGGTTCAGGAGAGTGATGGTTCAGTGAATACAGAGGGACTCAAAATTTCCCAGGCTGGAAATTGGAAACATCACAGGAGTGAGCAGGAGATGAGTTTGGAACAGGGGAGAGGACCCTGGCACAGGTTTCCCAGAAAATTCTTGGCTGCCCCATCCCTGGAAGTGTTCAAAGCCAGGTTGGACACGGCTTGGAGTAACCTGGTCTAGTGGAAGGTGTCCCTGCCCATGGAATTGGATGATTTGAAGGTCCTTTCCAACCCAAACCATTCCATAATCCTGTGAAACAGCTCTGCTGCTGCCACAGCCAGAAAAGTACGGAGTTGTTCCGGCCCAGGAGGGTGTCTCCCATCTTCACCAATAAACAAATGAATTCCATGATTTGGATGTGTCAGATCTCTTCAGCGCTGCCCGAGCTGCTGCTCAAATTGCTGCCTTGCAGTTCCTTGATTTTATTTCTTGTTTCCATTTCTGTGGAGAACAGTTGGAGAGGCCCACGTGGATCCTCGAGTTAATGGTTTCCAGAATAAATCGTGCCAGAGGTGACCCTGAGGATCTGCGTGAGACAGAGAGAGGCTTGGATTGGAAAAAATGTTAAGTTTAGATGGGATATTGGGAAGAAATTTTTCCCTGTAAGGGTAGTGAGGGGCTGGAATGAAAATCCCAGAGAAGCTGTGGCTGCCCCATCCCTGGAAGTGTCCAAGGCCAGGCTGGAAGGAGCTTGGAACACCCTGGGATAGTGGAAGGTGTGGAAAAATGGCAGGAGGTGGGACTGGATGATCCCATGGATCCAAACCATTCTGGGATTCTGGTTTTCCTCCAGCATTCCTTACAGGAATGCCCTTTATAGGAGAAGCAGCTGCCCATTATCTGCAGTAGCGGAAGTGTGGGTGCACAATTCCCCTTCTAAAATGGGATTTAAATTGGAAATGGAGTTTTATTACACTCTCCAAGAACTACTTTGTAACTTCCTAGGGTGAGATGAAGAGCTCTCCCGGCTAATATCCAATAATATCCAATAAAATGGGAAGCTGTCAAGGTTAAAGGAAATAATTGTAATTAAAGGCCGCCCTTAAAAATGAAGTTGGCTTTAAAATAAGAAAAATTATGCTGCTTTCAGATATTGAACAATCAGAACAGAGTTCGAGGCTCTGCTCCTTGGTTCTTCCATATTTTTCATTATAACTTCAGGAAGAGAATTTTCACCATTGCTTAATCATTTGATCCCTAATTATTCCATACGTAAATTAAAAACTGCCAAAAAAAAAAATCCAAACCACTTAACTGGCAAAAAAAATCTAAATTTGAGTCTCGTAGTGCTTTGACAGTGTCACTGTCAAACTTTTTTTCCCCCGTTTTGAGACCTTTTCATTTTCTTTTCTGAGAGATTTGAGTCCCTGCTCAGTACTAGGGAATGGATTGTCCTAAATTTCCACACATCCCAGAGGCAGGTGAGGAAGACGAAACATTTATTCCGTGCAGAGGATGAAGGACGCGGCCCTGCCAAGGGCTGATTTTCCCTCCGGAGCTGCAGCTCCAAAATTTCCAGCGCTTTAGGAATGTCTGGGGTAATTTGAAGTTCACAATAAACTCGCATTTGATTATTTGAGTTTTCCTCTCGAATCCCAACCCCATTTCCTGTTCATTCCACGGAGCTCCCTCGCCAATCACGGCGCTGGGGTAGAGCAGAGGAATTGTTTATGAATTCATAACAGGGAAATAAACAGCAATTTATCCAACAGATTTATCCGGAGAATTATGGATATGGATAATAAAGCACTGGGGGGGAACCTTGCGATGGTGATGTGAGGGGCTTGAAAAATAACGGATATGATTTAGACCCAAATATGTGATTTTTTGGTGGAATTTCAGGCTCACAAAATAGCCCCCAAACAGGATTTGAAGTTTCAAAACCTCAGTGCAGAGCAGGAATCTGAAGGACTTTTTTATTTTTATCACCTGCCTGATAGTGGAGCCTCCTGAAATTATCTCGGAATTTCAATATATCCTTGGTTTTGAAGATAAAATTCTTATTTTAGACCTGAGGGCACTTCTAAAGCACGTGACGGCGCCTCTGATGAGCTTGTTGATCAAAAAGTTGCGGCGTCGCGGAAGGAGAAGTGTGGAGGATTTTAGGGAATAACAAAACATCAAAGCAGTCGCTACGGGAGAGCGGGATGAATCATTAGGAGCTGGAATCGATTTCTGACAGCGGAGAGATCGTGTCAAAAATGTCTAAATTTCAGATGGAGATCGGATGTTTTTTGAGAGCCAACCCCGGTGTTTTCGTGTGTCATCAAAAGTGATTTTTTTGGGGTTGTTTTCTGAGGGAAAAGAACCCAAAGTTGTTATGAAACAATGGCTGGGGTGGTGTCACATCACCTTTGGAATTTATGTGGAATTATGGAATGGTTTGCTGGGAAGGGACCTCAGGACCATCCCATTCCCCCCCCTGCCATGGGCAGGGACACCTTCCCCTATCCCAGGTGGCTCCAAGCCCCAATGTGCAACCGGGCCTTGGACACTTCCAGGGAGGGGGCAGCCACAGCTGCTCTGGGAATTCCATTTCAGGGCCTCACCACCCTCACAGGGAAGAATTCCTTCCCAAATCCCATCTATCCCTGCCCTCTGGCAGTGGGAAGCCATTCCCTGTGTCCTGTCCCTCCATCCCTTGTCCCAAGTCCCTCTCCAGCTCTCCTGGAGCCCCTTTAGGCACTGGAAAGGGCTCCAAGGTCTCCCTGGAGCCTTCCCTTCTCCAGGCTGGACATTCCCAGCTCTCCCAGCCTTTTTCCAGTGAGTCACTCAACCTTATCTTGTTCAGTATCTTAATTTGAGGTGATTCGCTTCTAAAGGGGAAAAACATTAACCCTGAAAAACCCATCTATTTTCCTCATGCGTGCTCAGCTCCAAGCAGGAATATGACTCCGATGCCAACGATAAAATAATCGGCTCAAAGGCAGGTGGTGGTGTGAGTTCCTAATGAAATGCGTCCCGGAGCTGCGGGTGGTAAAGCTGGAATATCATTGTCTGCCTCGGGAATTATCCGGATTATTATTCATAACATTCAAAGAGCTGCAGTGGAAGGAAGTCAGTGTTAACTGGATGCGGAATTCCGGGTGCGGGAGCTCAGCGCTCGCACCTCGGATGTCATGGTTGAGTCGCTCTGAAGAACTTGGGATTTGGATAAAAAGGGTCAAAAAAAGTGGGGATAAACTAAAAAAAGTTATTAATTAGTTGTAGTTATTGTGTTGTGCGGGTTTCTTCCCTCTAAATCTACCCGAAGGAAGAAATTATGGGAAAAAGGGATTAGTGTGAGGATCAACACTGTTCTCCAGAGCCAAAGTTGAGACACTTGGAGAGATTCCCATGGCTTGTCCAACCGGATGGAGTTACGGGGTGGCTTTTCCCATTTTGAAAAGCTCTGGAATAGTGTGTAGGACAGCAGGAAAACCACATTTCCTGGGAATGGAGGTCTTTCCCTTTTTAATGGTCAACCTCCAAACCTATGCCAAAGCAATGGAGTTAAAGATGCTCGCACTCCATCTTCCCAGTTTTCTGTCTCCTCCGGGACTTTCAGCTCCTGCTAATTTATCCTTCTAGTGGAAGATGTCCCTGCCCATGGATAGGGCTTGGAATTAGATGGTCCTTAAGGCCCCTTCCAACCCAAACCATTCCACGATTCTAATTCATATCCTTTTAATTGGAAAGGCCTTATCAGTCATAATTCCATACTAAAGGGAGATGGAAGGGTGGATTCCATGGCTGTACAGGTGTGGAAATTAAAAACACCTGGAATTCGCCCAAGCTCGTGGTAAAGCCTTGGATGGACGCCCAGAGCGAAACCTGGATTTGGCTGCAAAACTCATCCCCTTTCCAAATAATTGGATGTTGGCCTCATCATCACGATTGTTACGATCCAAAATCCATAATTCCATGATAAAAACATCCAGTGAGACAACAGTTTCTAGACAGAGCTTCACAAAACTGCTCTTTCCCAAATCCTCATTCGCTGAAAGGAGTGCATTAATGGAGATTTTTCCCCCCGCAGACTTCCCGGTGTCAGTTCTCATATGGATCCCTGGCATGGATGTCTTGTGTAAATAGATTTTGACTGGTTGTTACTGGAGCTTCCAGTTCCCACGCTGATTCTTATCAAAGCAGATTAGTTCCCAGCCAAAGCCGGGTTTTTCTTTCTTTCGAGGGATTTATCACATCCAAACAAGGCCGCGGCCTAGCGGAAGTGGCCGCATTTGTGTCCTCAGAGCTCCTGAGCCTCTTCAAAATGGGATGGGGCTGTTTTATCCCTCCCTGTCCCTTCAGGAAGGCTGGAAGCAGGACCTGGATCCTGTCTGGCAGCTTTGGATAATCACTGCTTGCACGGGGGGTGAGGTTTCACCCCAAAGCTTCCATTCATTCTCCCGGCCTTTGGATTGCATTGAGCAGGCGGAGGCTTGATGGCATCAGGTTGTTTATTTTTCCTTGAGTGCTTGGCTCCGTCCCGGCGCGATGGGATCCAACCGGCTCCTCCATGGATCGCCTCTTTGAGAGGCGCCCGCCGGGCTCTGCGGGAAGCTAAACCCGGAGTCGAGTTCATTTAAGGATTAAGCGTTTGCAAAATTCCTGTAATTGCCCGGCCAGACCAAAGCCAGGGAATTAAACCAGGATAGCACAACCCTCCTGTGGATATTTGAAGCCCTGATAGCATCGGGACCCAGGGAACGCCACAAACTGTGGTTGGAAGAGCCATTAAGATTTTCCTGCTTTTCCAGTTGTCAACCTCTCTCTTTGAAGCCAAGAGCCCCCACTTTGGCCAAGAAAAGTCCTGTCTTTGGAAAGTCTCCTGCGTTCTTGTCTGGCCAAGGGTCTGAGTTGCTTCCTGGATTTTTTTAATTGGGAGGGGAATTGTCTCACCTCTAAATTTGATGTTTGTAGTTATTCTATAGGAGAGGCTGTTAAATAATACCAGGAAACAAAACCACGTGGGAAGTGGGCCAGGAGTGTGGCTGGCGCTCTTTTTTCCCTCTTTAAATTATCCAAGGAAGCCAGGGCTTCCTTAGGATGAAGAAATCCAGGAGGAAAAAGCCATGGATGTATCCACAATATTGTATGGAGAACGTGCCTATATATCTAATTATAATTGTAATTATAATTGTAATTATAATTATAATTATGGGGAAAGTCACTGATGACATGGAATGGTTTGGGTTGGAAAGGGATCTTCAAGACCATCTCATCCCACTCCCCTTCCACGGGCAGGGACACCTTCCACTATCCCAGGTTGCTCCAAGCCCCTGTCCAACCTGGCCTTGGACACTTCCAGGGATAGGGCAGCCACAGCTTCTTGGGGTTCTTCTAAAGCCTGATTTCTTCCAACTCTTTATCCTTCTGCTTCTTCCAGTTATCCTGCAGGATGTGCTCAATTCCTGATGCTAAACTGGAGATAAAATTACGGAAACAGATAAACTCCGCCATGGAGAACACAACCCCTGTGGAATCAGGGAATGATGCATTTTTTGAATAATAAAAACTCGAGATCCACTCGCTGACGCCATTGTGGGTGTTCATAAAAGCTCATTTTCCTCAGGGGCAATGCCATCCACGGATGCAGTTTTCCCTCGGAACTTCTGCAGGGAATGATGCTCTGCAGCCACCAGGGCCCGAAGTACGTCACAGAAATGAATAAAATCCTCTCCCCTCGGGTGGCCAAGCACTTTCTGACCTCTCCCGATTCCAGTTCTGCTCTGTAAATATTATGGAATATTATTTTTTAGCGGTTGAGTTCCAACAGGACATGAACTGGTTCCAGAACAAAATCCCATTCAGGGGTGTGAATTTAGGAATCCACCGCCCTCCCAGGGAAGAATTCCTTCCCGATATCCCACCTATCCCTGCCCTCTTGCAGTAGGAAGCCATTCCCCTTGTCCTATCGCTTTTCCAAAGTCCCTCTCCAGCTCTCTTAGATCCCATTCAGTCACCAGAAGGGTTTATCAGGAAAACTCACGGGCTCGGTTGCTAGAAAATATTTCCAGGCTTTTGAGGAAAAATCCCCATCTCCAAAAAATATATTGGATCTATGAATAGAATTTTTATTGCCTTCATTGAAATGATTACAGAAATGTTTTGGAAGCAATTCCGACCCTTTCCTTGATCCACCAAGCCTGAGTTGGACTGGGAAAACTCGTTCCACCAGTTGAGATTTGCCAGGTGGAGGAATCTCCACATTCTCTGTGTCTCTCACGTCAAAAAAATTCATCTGTTTTTCCTGGTTTTGTTGTTTCTCCTATTAATCCATGATTTCTGGTGGGATTCTGTAGGAAGAAACTGCACTGGGAGTGGCATTGCCTGGAGATTTTGGCATCTCCCTGCCCCAAATCCATGCTCAGTGCCTGGGATTTGATAGCAGGGCTTGCACAGCAAATTATCTTCCCTGGCGATCAAGTATGAAACACTCAGAGCGATCTAAATTAATGGATGGGATGGGATGAGATGGGATGAGCTTAATGGGATGGGATGAAGGTCAGGAGGATTCAGGTGCAGACTCAGCTCTTGCTTAACTATTTTAGGCCACGCTTAAGTGGGTTGACACCGTGACCCTGAACTTTGAGGCGTTGGGTGTTGATGGAAATTAAACTCCAGACTCTGATTTGTCGCCATTCCTGGTCTCGCACTGCCTCTGCAATTCCAGGCTTTAAGATTCCCAGAGTTTGATCCAGTCCTGGGTAGGTGAAGGTCCAGGTGGCCTCTGCTGTCATCCGGTAAAATGTTTGGATCCCACAGTGTGAGCAGGAGAGGGGAAATTTCTGTCCGTCTGTCCCATTCAGGTGAGGCTCCTCCTGGAATTCTGCATCCACCTCTGGAGTCCAACATCAAGAGGACGTGGAGCTGCTGGAGCGGATCCAGAGGAGGCAATGGAGATGCTCCAAGGGCTGAAGCCCCTCTGCTCTGGAGCCAGGCTGGGAGAGCTGGGAATGTCCAGCCTGGAGAAGGGAAGGATCCAGGGAGAGCTCAGAGCCCCTTCCAGTGCCTAAAGGGGCTCCAGGAGAGCTGGAGAGGGACTTGGGACAAGGGATGGAGGGACAGGACACAGGGAATGGCTTCCCACTGCCAGAGGGCAGGGATAGATGGGATACTGGGAATAAATTCTTCTCTTGGAGGGTGCTGAGGGGTTGGAATGAAATTCCCAGAGAATCTGTGGCTTTCCCATCCTCAGAAGTGTCCAAGGTCACAACAAAAACCCCGGGCCAGAACCCCCAAAACCCCACAAAGATCCTGTTCTTTTTGTGGGATTTTTGCAGGAGTTTTGCAGTATTTTTGTGGAGCTTAATTGAGACATTTTCCAAGCAACGTTCTCCCATCTTCACTCCAGCTGACAAATCCCAAATTCTCTGACATCCCTGTAATTAGCTGCAGACAGCTGACTTGGAGTCTGACAAAAACCTGCTAAATTTGCTGCCTTCTGTGCCATTATTTCAAGTTATTCATCTTGAAGGACCGTCCTTCACCCCGGAAGCTCAAGACACCCAAAAGATTCCACACTCTGGGAGAAGCAGGATCAGCACTCGGCAATTTCCTGGCCTTTTATTCCGGCTCTCCATCCACAGGATCCAAATCTCTTCCCGTTTGTTGCTCTCGAGCACTGCAGGATGAGTTTCCTGGAGGAATTTGGCTTCTCGGGAGGGATTTGCATGCAAGAAGCCAAATTCTCCCGGGAAAAGAGCAGATTCCTGTTTATCCCAGCGCTGCCCTGGCCACCCCCTCCCTTCCCACTGGGAATTACGAGGTGCTGCATCATTTTCATGACCTATTTGCATGCCCAAAGCTGTGGCTCAGCGTTAGAGTTTTATGGGATTAACAACTGTCCCTCATCTCGTTTTTATGGATAACTGGGATGAGGTTATGTCATTCCCCACCCACCTTCCATGTGGATGAAGACGGGGATGTGGTAGGATCGTGGGAACCATGGAATGCTTTGGGTTGAGAGGGACCTTCAAGATCATGGAATTCCAACCCCCTGCCATGGGCAGGGACACCTTGCCCTATCCCAGGGTGCTCCAACCTGGCCTTGGACACTTCCAGGGATGGGGCAGCCACAGCTGCTCTGGGAATTCTTTTCCAACCCCTCACCACCCTCCCAGGGAGGAATTCCTTCCCAATATCCCATCTGTCCCTGCCCTCTGGCAGTGGGAAGCCATTCCCTGTGTCCTGTCCCTCCATCGTTTGTCCCAAGTCCCTCTCCAGCTCTCTTGGATCCCCTTTAGGCACTGGAAGCGCTCTTAGGTTTCCCTGGATCCTTCCCTTCTCCAGGATGAGAAGGAATCCCATTCCATTCCACGCTATCCTGTCCTTGTCTTTTTCCTTCTGCTGCTTCTCAGTGTTTTAGGAGGGACCAAAAATTCCAGCTATTTTCCTCCCCCTTTCCTTTTAGACCTCTCCTTTTTTTCCTTTTTTCCCATCTATTTTTTGTATTTCCTGATAAATATCCATCCTGACTTTCCTGCTGGTTGCCCTTTCCTCAGGATTCCTCTCCTCATCCCCAAACCTCAGTTTGGGGACTGTCAAAACCCAGTGTAAAGTTCCTTATTTTGGCAAAGTGATGGAGGGAATTTAGATTACAGGGAAAAATGCGGATAAGTGGCTTCCAAACCCTCTGGTGGTCTCTTCATGACTTGGTGGAATTCCCACCTCTCCAGCGCCTCCCGTTTGGATTCTCTTAAATCATTAAAAAGAAATAAAAGTAAAAAAAAAAAAAACAGAGAGAAGAGCGCAGGCTCTCCACGCTCCTGCCAAGTAGGTCAGGCTTTTCCCAGTTGGATGGTTTGGGAAGCGGAGACATTATTCGGAGTGACTTTTTCCAAGTTTTTTTGATGAGTTGAAGGCAACTGGAAGCACAAACGTTGGTCGCAAGTGTTGCTCCAAGACTGGAATTTGAGGGATATTAAAATCATTTGGCTTAATCAGGGCTGGATTGAAATAAAAACTGGTGAAATTTGGGAAAATAAGTGACACATTCCTGGCTTTTTCCATGGGGGAAAAGCGGCAGGATCAGGGACATGGCCAGAAAGAAGGAATGAGTGGGGAATTGGGGCTGCAAAAAATGGGACAAAGATCCCTCTGGTCACTTTAAGCTGTGGAAAACGCCACTGGAAGCTTTTCCCAGAGGAAGAGCTGGAATGTTTGAGCTGCCACTGTTTGATTGGGAGGTTTTTTTTGATGGATCACAGTGGGAAATACAGCGAGGAAGGAACCTCTGGACACGGGATCAACAGGATATGGATTATCGGTGTGTTGTCACCACCTCTGTCAAAAGAGGTTGGGAATGTCCAGCCTGGAGAAGGGAAGGATCCAGGGAGAGCTCAGAGCCCCTTCCAGAGCCTAAAGGGGATCCAGGAGAGCTGGAGAGGGACTTGGGACAAGGGATGGAGGGACAGGACACAGGGAATGGCTTCCCACAGCCAGAGGGCAGGGTTAGATGGGATATTGGGAAGGAATTCTTCCCTTTGAGGGTGGTGAAGCCTGAAATGGAATTCCTGGAGAAGCTGTGGCTACTCCACCCCTGGAAGTGTCCCAGGGCAGGTTGGATGGGGCTTGGAGCAACCTGGGATAGGAGAAGCTGTCCCTGCCCTTGGGAACAAGAGGATCTTGCACTGGATGGGCTTTAAGGTCCCTTCCCACCCAAACAATTCCATGGTTCTAGGACCAAACTTTAGGCTCAGGAGACTTGATTAATAAACTGCTCTTTCCATAAGCACCTTCTGGAATTGTGCATGGATAATCAGGGAATGGTTTGGGTGGGAAGGGACCTTAAAGCCCATCCAGTTCAACCCCTGCCATGGGCAGGGACACCTTCCACTATCCCAGGTTGCTCCATGCCCTGTCCAACCCGGCCCTGGACACTTCCAGGGATGGGGCAGCCACAGCTTCTCCGGGAATTCCATTCCAGCCCCCCCCCACCCTCATCATAAAACACATTTTCCTTCTATCTCCTCGGAATCTTCCCTTTTTTTTAGTATAAATCCATAAATCTTGTGTCTAATCCAGGCCAGTATCGACTCCCTGGAATTTCTCTGCCTTGAAGGAATAAAAGAGCCCCTTTCAGGAAATAATTCATTTATGCCACGGCTCCTTCCAGCTGAGAGAATCCTTAAACTCCCAGTCCCTCCCCTGCTGTAATTTTATTTTCATATTAAATCACTCCAGATAAATTGTTGCTCCGAAAATTTTTTAGGCGGAAAGTGACATGGGGAAGAAGAATATGGAGCATTAAAAATGGATTACACGGTGTCACTTCTGGACTGCTTGCCTGAGCCATTAAATATGTAGGATCCAAAGCCCAGATCTGATCTTGATTTCTCCACGGCTCGGAGGCTTTCCAGGTCTTCTCCAAACTGATTTTTCCTGGGAAAACAGGATTTTGCCTTATGTGGAGTTCACCTTGTGGCTGGGCAGGGGAACCTCTGCTCGTGTCAGGTCTTTTTTCCCAATTTTTTTTATTTTTGGAGCTTTTTCTCCATCGCCTTCTCGAGCCATCTGCTGCAGCTGCGAGTTCAGAACTAAAGCACAGCGAGGTCAGATTTCCCATTATTTTTTTCCTGTATTTTTTTCCCTGAAAAAAAGGGGGATCTGAGGCCGTCTTGCCTTAAACATCAGGATTAGGGCTCTGTGTATGGGAATAACTCGTGGAGTCCCCTCCTGGTTATAACAACCCCATTCAGATTCTCAGAACAGCCTTGAAGTGGGAAGATCGGAAACTTTCCGGGAAAAAAAAGTAAATAAAAAGAAAAAAAGGAAATTAAAAAAAAAAAAAGAATAAAATGAGAAAACCCCAAGTAACACCACCACCAGAAAAGCAACCCCTCGTTTCCCATCTCCCAACTAATTAAGCTCCTCGGAAAGAGCCGCCTGGCTCCGGCAAAAAACTCCTCTGTGGTTCCTTTCTGTTGCAAAATCCCGGGGGAGGCTGGATCGGGGAGGGCAGCGCCATCACCCACACGGCTCCCGAGGGGAGGGCTCTCTGCCAGGCCCTCCGGAGACTCCGTCTCCTCGGGAAAGGCGTGCGGAGGCTCGCTCTCGGATTCGGGAATCGCCCCCAAATTAGACCCTTCGGGTGGATGCGCCGTCAACGGAGAGGAAGGAGAAGGTGGCCCCGGAGTGTCCCGAGGAGCCTCGGAGGGATGGTGGGAGATGGCAGATGAAGGAATGATGGGATCTCTCCATGGAAGGAGGTGGGCGTGGGGCTCGGCGGCACCGGGAGCGGGTTTGGCACGGTTGTGTTTGGTGGATGGGATTTTCTCCCGCTTCCCTGGGCTCGGGGATGCTTCGGGAGGAGAAAACTTGGTGGTAAAAGGTGGAATCGGGGAATTGTTGAGTGGTTTGGGCTGGAAGGGGGTGTAAAGCTCATGAAATTCTACCACCCCCCTGCCACTTCCAACCTTTCCACTATCCCAGGTTGCTCCAAGCCCCGTCCATCCTGATCTTGGACACTTCCAGGGATGGGGCAGCTACAAGTCCCCTGGGAATTCCATTCCAGGGCCTCCCCACTCTCCCAGGGAAGAATTTCCTCTCTAATACCCCACTCAAACCTGTCTTGGTGCTGCCCCAAAAGCTCCTCGGTGCCGCCCTGCAGGTGTGTGAGGCTGTAATTCCCAGGCTTCCCTCTTTGAAGCTGGAAACAGCCTCAGGGAGAGCGGGAATGTTGGAAGGAGGGGACATCCAGAGTCCTTTTCCTGGGCAGATGGAGCCCTGTCAGCAGTTTTGACAGCGGGGGCTGACGGGCTCCTGGACCGAGCTTCGCCGCCATCCTGAAATTCCTGCAGAGCGCAATTTTCCTGCTGGTTTTGGTGCTGATTATCCGTTTTCCATGGTTTTTTTCCCGGTGTTTTGATTAGGATCACGGTTCAGGGGGGAATTGTGCTTAAAGTGAGGCGGGAGAATGTCAAATATTCCTTCATATTTAATGCTTCCCATTAAACGCTCACGCTCACGTGGTCAACTCCCAAATACGCCCGGGATCGACGGCGCGGGCGGATTTCGGGAATGGTTAAGGATTATTGGGAACAAACACTCCCTGGCAGGGGGACAGCCTTGCCCTTTATCCAAGCCCTTTTCCATGCAGTCTCCGCGAGTGAGGGTGGAAAAGGGCTCGGAGAAACACTGAAGGCTCTGTTCCCATCCCGGCGGATGCGGTCAAGGGCCACGGTCCATACGGAATTATCCCGGAGGCGACGGGATCCTCTGGAAAAGGCTACAAAACTCCAACAACCCAGAGCTGCCCCAAGGTCCTTTTATTGCTAAATCTGCTCTATCCTAATTTATTCTAATGAGGGGAGCTCTCATCCCGTCTCCAAGCTCTTCCATGCGGGGCTGAGCATGTGTCACCGTCTGGAATCCTTTTCTTGGGATAGGGAATGTTTTCCTGGTGAGCTGGGACCGGGGGAATGAGCTGGGGGGGGTTTTTTGTGCTCTTAATTTGAGAGTCGACGGCTTTTTTGTGCTCTAATCAAGAGGGTTTTGATGCCGTAATTAAAAACACGGAGTTAATGGGTGTTCCGCGGGATGTAAATTCGCCGGGAAAATCCGGAGTCGAGAACTTGGGAGACCAAAGCACTTTTTGTCTATTGTAATTAGGGGTGTGGTGCTTAAGGAATATTAATTAGCCCCACGGGGGGAGGTTGAGGAGCCAGAAAAATGCTGCCTCCGCCCCTAATTCCCGGTGGGAGTTCAGGAGCTGCCGGATGAGCCAAGCCTGGGAGACAGCAAGGAGCAGGGAGATTTGGGAAGGGAAGGGTATCCCCCATCCTCCTCCTTTAAAAACAAATAAACAAAGAGAAAAAAAACCAAACAAATCCAATTTCAGGAGCTGGGTGCTGGGTGCGACTTTCTGTGGGAGCTGGGTTTGCCACAGGAATTTAGATCCATGCTTCCCCCGGGAATTGTGGTTGTTGCTTGCATTGGAATGGCAAATTTGGGATGATTTGTAGCAGGGAGAGCTGGAAAAGGACTTTGGACAAGGGACGGAAGGACAGGACACAGGGAATGGCTTCCCACTGGGAAAGGGGAGATATGGGTGGGATATTGGGAAGGAATTCTTCCCTGGAAGGGTGCTGAGGGGCTGGAATGGAATTCCCAGAGAAGCTGTGGCTGCCCCTGGATCCCTGGAAGTGTCCAAGTCCAGGCTGGACGAGGCTTGGAGCAACCTGGGATTGTGGGAGGTGTCCCTGCCCATGGCAGGGAGTGGGAATGGGATGATCTTGGAGGTCTCTTCCCACCCAAACCATTCCATGATTTTGTAAAATGCCGGAACGAGGGTGGCTCCGTCTGTCTGCGGCAGATGGGCAAGTCAGGAATCACTGGGGTGGGAACAGATCTTTGGGATCATCAGGAAAAGATCTTTAAGATCATCATCCCAACCCTAAAATCCTTTTATCTTCTTGACCGTGGCCTTACGTGGGGTTGGATGATTCCAACTCTATCCACGGCACATCTCCAAGGCACCTCATTATCCTTGGAATATCTAAATGACAATCCCTGGGAATCCTGGTTTTTTCGGTGCAGGGGGCGGATTTGTGGGAATGCAGAAAATGCCGGAGAGCTCGGCCTCCTTCTGATGGAATTTCACCTGGTGTTGCTTGGAAAATGGGGGCAGAGGGTCAAGTGTAGGTGATCTTTTAAAAAAATCTGATAATTTACAGCAAATAAACCATAGACTAGTCCGGGTTGGGATCTCAAAAGATCCAAGGTTTTATGGGAATGGATAACTGTAGGAAAAGCTCTTCAGATCATTTTTTTTGGCAAGCCTTGGAAATTAAAGAAACCAGAAAATCGGAATAAAAGCTGATTTTTAGGCAAATAAAAGGGCAAGTGAAGAGATCCAGGTGATTGTCCCGGCAACCTGGGGTTTTTTGGGGGCAAAAATGTGTTGGATAGTAGGAAAATATTAATAAATGAGAGGAAAACAGGCTGGGAGAGGTGGGAATGTCCAGCCTGGAGAAGGGAAGGATCCAGGGAGACCTCGGAGCCCCTTGCAGTGCCTAAAGGGGCTCCAGGAGAGCTGGAGAGGGACTTGGGACAAGGGATGGAGGGACAGGACACAGGGAATGGCTTCCCACTGCCAGAGGGCAGGGTTAGATGGGATATTGGCAAGGAATTCTTCTCTTTGAGGGGCTGGGGATAGAATTCCCATCTTTTCCCGAGCTTTCCATTAGCAACTTCTAAAATGGAAGAAATCCTTTCCTAAGAAAAGCTGTGGATATTCCTATTTCTGCCTTAAAGCCAATCCAGGGATTCCCAAATCCCATGCTCTCCGAAAGATTGGAATAAGAGATGAGTTTGTCACTCGTGGCACCTGAGATCCCCTTTTTGGGATTTTTTTCCTAGGAAATACTCATTTCCCTGGCAGGGAAAATGCTCCCTGTTTTCCTCAGGGATCTGGTTATCCCAGTTTTTCCTCCTGCACCAACTACAGAGCCAGTGGGGAGCCAAGGACGGGGACCAGGGGACAGGAGATGTCCCTGGTGCCACCACCGTGTCCTCCCTCTGCTTCCTGCTTCCCGCCCTAGATCCAAATTTGGCTCCAACATCTCCTCGATGGCAGGCAGAGCCTGGGCCTTGGAATGAATTTAGTTATGGAATTGCAGAGGTTGGAAAAGACCTCCAAGGATCATGGAGTCCAACCTGTGACCCAACCCCACCATGGCACTGATTTCCACCTCCAGTCTTTCCTTAAACACCTCCGGGGGTGGTGATTCCCATTCCAAGGTCTAATCCTGCTTTCTGTGAGGAAATTCCAGCTAATCTCCAACCTAATCCAGGTTTAGGCCGGGCAGAGGAGGTTGGATGCATCCCAAGGGATGTGGCAAAGCCCGGGGAGCCCCAGCCATGGGGTGGTCTCTGATTATTGGGAGTGTTTGGGAATGACTTGGCTTGGCATTCCAATGGAAAAAGTGCCCTGGGAGCATCCAGGACTGTAGAAATAGGTGGAAAACACGGAATCCCATGGAATCAAGGAGTTGGTGAGGCTGGAAGGGACCACTGGAGGTCATCTCGTCCACTCCTCACAGTCCTCTGGAGCAAGGCTGTGTCCAGACACAATTAAATTTTCCAGGAATACTTGGGAATGGGAAAAGCCATTGGACAGCCTCAAGACACGTTGGGATCCCTTAATAGCTCCATTCTGAGGTCATTAGTGTGGCACTAATGAACATAATCCCATTAATGAGGAGGACAAAAAAACCAGGAACTGGCTCCTGGAAGTTGCACCGAGGATTCCGTGTGTTCTCCCTGTAGCTGCTTCCTCCCCACCTCTGGTTCCAGCCTTGGGATCACGGGAATAAACGATCCCATTGATCCAACCTTCCTTCACATCTGGGCTCCAAGTCCTGCTCAGCCTGGCCTTGGACACTTCCAGGGATCCAGGGGCAGCCACAGCTTCTCTGGGAATTCCATCCCAGCCCCTCAGGAAGGAAGAATTCCCTCCCCATATCCCACCTAAATTTCCGTTTGTCCACTGGGAAGCCATTCCCTGTGTCCTGTCCCTCCATCCCTTGTCCCAGTTCCCTCTCCAGCTCTCCTGGAGCCCCTTTAGGCACTGGAAGGGGCTCTGAGCTCTCCCTGGATCCTTCTCTTCTCCAGGCTGGACATTCCCAGCTCTCCCAGCCTGGAGCATCTCTGTGGCCTCCTCTGTATCTGCTCCAGCAGCTCCATGTCCTTCTTCTGTTGGACCCCAGAGCTGGATGCAGAATTCCAGGTGGGAATGAGCATGGCAGAGGGGCAGAATTCCCCCCTTTCCTACTGGAAAACATTTGCCATCCCTGTTTCAGGCCCAGGAGAAATGGGATTGGATAAAATGGGATCAGGAGCACCCCCCCCTTCCCCTCCCTTCCTCTGCTTTCCAAGTATTTCCCTGCCTGACTCAAGGAATAAATATCCAGGATTTATGGTAATTAATTCCGAACACGCCCTGGAGTTGCACAGGTGCCTGGAGTGTCGCTCCCTGGGCACTTGGAGTTAATTTGGGAGGATTTATTCCATGCCTGGGCTTGACACGGAAGTGCTGGGCTTTCCACACTCAGGTCTTCGGCACATTCCCAGCTTTTTCCTGGAATGCTAAACCACAGAAAGCGGAGGGAACGAGAGGAAAAAGGGAAGGGATTTGCATGTGGTTGCCTAATTAAGCTGTAGAAAATTAGGGATTAAACAGCACTGGGAGAGCTGGAAGTTTACCAGGGATGAGAGTCCCTGTGATCCAAGGGATTCGGGAATTGTTCCTCCAGTGCCTCAAGGGCCTCCGGGAAAGCTGGAGAGGGACTTGGGATAAGGGATGGAGGGACAGGACACAGGGAATGGCTTCCCGCTGGGAAAGGGGAGATTTGGGTGGGATATTGGGAAGAAATTCTTCCCTGTGAGGATGGGGAGGCCCTGGAATGGAATTCCCAGAGAAGCTGTGGCTGCCCCTGGATCCTTGGAAGTGTCCAAGGCCAGGCTGGACAGGGCTTGGATCAACCTGGGATAATGGGAAGTGTCCATGCCCATGGAAAAGGGGTGGGATTGGATCATCTTCCAAGGTCTCTCCCAACCCAAACCATTCCATGACTCCATGAACTTCACCTCATGGCTGCAGATTTGGGTTTTTGGGCCGGAACAAGTATTCCCAAAAAAATGATGGTTCTGGCTGAAAAAATTCAGGAAAGTATCCATGGAATGTGGGGAAAGCAGGGAAGGGATGTGCACTTCCTAGGAATCCTTTGCCAGAGCCTGGAAAAATCCTGCAGGGAGAGGTGCCACAGGGATACAGGGAAGAATTTTCAGCTGAGGGGGAAATCTGTGACTCGGAATGTTAAAGTTCAGGATTTTTGCTGGAAAAATCCTTAGGAAATGGAGCTGCCAGCCCCGTTCCCTTCTCCAGCGTGTGATTCCTCATGTCTTCATTCCATATTCCTTCTTTTTTCCTATTTCCTTACTTCTACAGGGTTTTTTCCTTGCTTACCATCCTTAATTCCATGTCTTGTATCCAAAAAAATCAACTCAGGATGATGCATTTAGGAACTTTAAAAGTCCTCTTAGGTCCAGCTTCCAGAGGGGAATTCCAGGCTCACCTGCACGGCACAGCCATCACTGTTAGGATTTGGGATTATCCTGATAAAACACGGGAATTTAACAGAGCTGCAAAGATTTCAACTTGATTTTTCCGGCTTGTTTTCCTGTCATTCCCCACCCATCCAACAGCAAAGGAAAAGTGGATTGATGACCTTTATCTCGGATGGGCATCCCTTGGGATGCAACCCGAGGAAAACTGGGAAGGGAGGTGCGGAGGAGCTTGGGAATGACTCGGGAAAAGCCGGAATGGATGCTCTGGCAGCTGCCCAAGCCGTCTGTCGGATGCAGGGAGGGGGGAGCTGGCCGACCTCCCCTCCACGTGCTCCAAGATCCAGATAAAAACCCAGACGGATCCGTTCCCGCTGGAAACGGAGCGCAGCTGCTCCATCTATCCCTGTGCCGGATAAACAAAAAAAGCAGGAATTCATCCGCGGCTCGTTCAGCTCCTTATCCCGAGCAAAGAAAAAAATAACCTCAGGATGGCTCCTCCCTTTTCGTCTCCAGGGAATGTCAGGAAGAGTTTTTGGGAGATTGGAGGAGCACCTCTCATTCCTGCACATTCCCACGCCGGGAAGTTGTGGGATACCCGGAGAAGTGGGTGAAATCCCGGGAATGCGAGCGGAATTGGTGCTATCGGAGCTGTCGATCTGGTTCGTTTTAGGAAAATGAGTTATTAAGTGGATTTAGGTAATTAAAAGTTGTTATCAGTTAAGAGCTGAAGTGATAACGAGTCCTGCCACAGGGCCCTTCTTATCAGGGACCTCACTGGAACAAATCCAGGCCCACCAAGGACGGTGACGACGACGGTTTGGATTATTTTTAGTGGATCAAAGCTGAGGTTTAAGGGTCCAAACCTCAGGTTTAGGATCAAAACCTCAGGTTTAGGATGAAAACCCCAAGTTTAGGATCAAAACCTCAAGTTTAGCATCAAAACCTCAGATTTAGGATCAAAACCTCAGGTTTAGGATGAAAACCTCAGGTTTAGGATCAAAACCTCAGATTTCAGGATCAAAACCTCAGGTTTAGGATCCAGACCTCAAGTTTGGGATCAAAACCTCAGGTTTTTGGGTCCAAACATCAGGTTTAGGGTCAAAATTCAGATTTGGGATCAAAACTCAGATTTCAGGAACAAAACCTCAGGTTTGGGATCAAAACCTCAGATTTGGGATCCAAACCTCCGGTTTAGGGTCAAAACTCAGATTTGGGATCAAAACCTCAGGTTTAGGATCAAAACCTCGGGTTTGGGATCAAAACCTCGGGTTTAGGATCAAAACCTCAGGTTTAGGATCCAAACCTCAAGTTTTAGGATCAAAACATCAGGCTTTGGGTCCAAACCTCAGATTTAGGGTCAAAACTCAGATGTGGGATCAAAACCTCAGGTTTAGGATCCAAACCTCAGATTTGCAATCAAAACCTCAGATTTCAGGAGCAAAAGCTCAGGTTTAGGATCCAAACCTCAAGTTTTAGGATCAAAACCTCAGATTTTAGGGTTCAAACCTCAGGTTTTAGGATCCAAACCCCAGTTTTTACATTCCAGAAGCGTTTTCCTTCCATCTCTAACACACAATCAAGACTTGAGAGCGCTTTGGGATTTTTTTCCATTTCTTGCCAACGCAATTCTCCGTGAGCTGCCGATCCCCTCATGGAAAAAAAACATGGATATCACCAAAAAAAAAACCCCAAAAGCTTTTCTTGTGCTCCCAGCAGGAGCAAGGAATTACCCCGGGAGCTGCCACAGGGAAGGAGGAGCCGCTGCCACTCCAGGCCCGGAGCAGCCGCTGCGTTAATTTTCGGGGCGGCGCCGACGGAACCATCGGATTTTGCTCCGGGAATGCTTTTCTCCAAGGGTGCCCAGCAGCAGGCAGAGCCTGGAATAGCTCGGGATGAATGGAAGATCCAAGAGGTTGGAAGCCTCTGTGATTTTTTTTCCCCCCCTCTTTTGTGTTTAATCCTGAATTAACGAACGTCGCTCTTTTATTGCCGTGTGGCTCTCCCGGAATTTCAGGGAGGAGGAGGAGGAGGAACAACAAAAGCCCCTGAGCCATGGATATCATTTTGGAATCAGCATGGAGCTGTTGACAAACCTGGTTGTGCCCAGCCCACTTCCAAACCCTGGAAAAATGGGATTTAATGGCAGGTTTCCACGCTTTTTCCCGATTGGAGTCCTCCGAAGGGTTCGGATCCATGGAGCTGTCAAGCATTAAATGTTTGATGGGCCCTGTGGATTCCGGCAGCGCTTTGGAATGGGATGGACACGGAATCTCCATAAATGGGATCAACAGCCGGGATTGAGAGAACGGCTCCTAGGAAACCCCGAGGCAACTGCAGCCGATTCCTTGGATTTTGGGATGTGATGGATGCAGGAGGTTTGAGGGAAGAGGAACCCGTGGGTGTCTCCTCCTGCTGTTCTCCAGAGGATCCCTTTGACTCTGGAATATTTTGTCATTCCTGCTGCACGGCTGGAGGATTCCTGTTTGACAAAAACAAGGGATTGCAGCATCCCAAATCCTCACTGGAACAGGGATGGAGGGAAATATGGAGAAGTCCTCCTGCTGCTGTCGGAGCTGTTCCTTTCCTTCCTGGATCCAGGCTGGGGGATGAAAGGATGGAGAGCAGCTCCAAGGAGAAGGAATTGGGGGTGTTGGTGGATGAAAAACTGGACACGCCCCATCCATGTGCGCTCACATCCCAGAAATCCCCTGGATTCTGGACTCATCCCACAATGTGAGCAGCAGGAGAGGGGGAATTCTGCCCTCTGCCCTGCTCGGGTGAGATCCCACCTGGAATTCTGCATCCAGCTCTGGGGTCCAACAGCAGGAGGATGTGGAGCTGCTGGAGCAGATCCAGAGGAAGCCACGGAGATGCTCCAAGGGCTGGAGCCCCTCTGCTCTGGAGCCAGGCTGGGAGAGCTGGGAATGTCCAGCCTGGAGAAGGGAAGGATCCAGGGAGAGCTCAGAGCCCCTTGCAGTGCCTGAAGGGGCTCCAGGAGAGCTGGAGAGGGACTTGGGACAAGGGATGGAGGGACAGGACACAGGGAATGGCTTCCCACTGCCAGAGGGCAGGGATAGATGGGATATTGGGAAGGAATTCTTCCCTGGGAGGGTGGTGAGGTCCTGGAATGGAATTCCCAGAGAAGCTGTGGCTGCCCCTGGATCCCTGGAAGTGTCCAAGGCCAGGCTGGAGCAATCTGGGATAGTGGAAGGTGTCCCTGCCCATGGAAGGGGGTGGAATTTCATAATCCCCAAGGTCATCCAACCTAAACCAGTCCATGACTCCCTGTGATGTCTGGGATGGGTTTATCCCATCTCCCACAGTCCTTGGCAGTTGTTCCCATGCCAAGTATCCCCAGTTTTCCCGTTGGCCGACCCGACACCACCGGAAGCACCGGAGAAGGAAGGAGAAATCTGGGAGGGTGAAGTCAAATTTTTCCAGGCTGGAGACAGCACAGGAACAGCTCATATCCTCCAAATGGCATTCCTGCCCAAAAAACCTTCGGAGAAATGGGAATGAAGACCAAGACACGGGAGCCGGAGCATGTTGGGTCCAACTTCCTCAGGCCAGACAATCTGGGAGCCATCCCAATGGATTTTTCCTGCTTTTCTCCCTGCTGGAGCGGGCTGGGATAACACAACCACATACGGATACCTTTGGACAGCAGAGATCTCCGGGGATTCCTAACAAACAAAAAATCGCAGGGATCTCTCCCAGATTCCGTGAGGAACATCCAGGACAGAGCTCTGGGAATGGCTCCAGTGCAGAGCCAAAGCTCTGCCCCTGCTTCAACCAGCCCAGATGGTGCCCGGATCATTCCCGGAATGTCATCCCAACCGTCGGAGAATTGGAGTGGGGGAGAGCCTCTTCCAGATGGATCCACTGCGGATTCCGAGAGGGCGCTTAACAAGCTCCTCCAGCCCGGAGAGGAGGCTGGGAATGGATCCAAGTGTCCTCTCCGTGGTGGGGAAGGGAAAACCAGGATTTTCCATGGAAGGGATGCACAGCTGCAGCGTGGAGGGGTCTCTCCTTGGTCATTTTCCAGGTTTTTGGTCACCAGGAATGGCGGGGAGATGTCCATCCTTGGACATTGCGGAATTTGGACGCTGAGTGGGAGAATTCCAAGTTTCCTGTGCTCGGGGGAGGAAGGGGACGTGGAACAGGTGACCTCCGGCTCCATCCTAAAATATCATAAAAGCAGGGAAACGTGGGATTGAGGAACTGCAATTTCCCATCTCCCATCTGGAATAAGGACGGAAACCTTGGGATTTTTTGGGGTTCTTTGGGAAAAATGCTTTTTTCCCTAATTGCTGCATCCTGATCCTAAATTTCTTCCTCCTTTTCCTGCTCCGGTTGGGACGCTGAGGTTTCCTTTTCTCCTGTGTGCAGGGAACTCTGGGAAGCTCCTGTAGCACAAATATCCAAGATTTTTTAGTGGAAAATGAGCCTTCCTCATCCTCACTGCCCATCCAGGCCAAGTTTTGAGGAGTATCCTATGGGTGTGAGCCTCTGGAATCCGCTCCTCCTGCCAGAGGAGCCTCTGGAAGCAGCAAATGCTCCCACACCTGCCAAGTCACTCTCCCGTGGTGGGTTTGGGATGAGGTTTTGCTCTTTGGGAATTCCTTCTGGAATGTTCCTTCCAAGGAGTGGCAGAACATGAAAGTGTTTGGGTTCCTTGCGTGATTTTGGTGCCAAAGGAGGGATTTTAGGTAGAATGTTCTTTATTGGCATCCCTGATTTAGTTCCCACAGTGAAATATCCACATTTTAATCTGTGGATTGGGGGGAAAACATTTAAAACATTTATTTCTGGCATTCCTCGTTTCTCTTTTTTCTTTTCTTTTCTTTTCTTTTCTTTTCTTTTCTTTTCTTTTCTTTTCTTTTCTTTTCTTTTCTTGTATTTTCTTTTGTTTTTAGGCCTGTTTGGAATTTTCCTCAGAGTTTATGAACTGGTCTAGTCCTGGGTTTGGTGTGTTTGAATTCCCTTTGAAAGTTTGGAATAAAGTCATTATTCCCTGTGGGAACGCTCAGGGCTCCAGGGATGGTTTTTAGAGGGGTTTTTCTGCAGCATCCAGGGGGAACTGGATCCACTGGGATCCACTGGAATGTGAGGATGGATCCATTGGTGGCTCCCAAAGCTCTGGATACAAACTCCGCATGCTCCAAGGGTGGTTTAAGAGCGGCACAAAGTCATGGAATGGTTTGCATGGGAAGGGAGCTTAAAGATCATGGAATTCTGTGGGCAGGGACACCTTCCACTATCCCAGGTTGCTCCAAGCCTCGTCCAGCCTGGCCTTGGACACTTCCAGGGATGGGAGAGCCACAGCTTCTCTGGGAATTCCATTCCAGCCCCTCACCACCCTCACAGCCAAGAATTCCTTCCCAATATCCCAAACTCCCTCTGGCAGTGGGAAGCCATTCCCTGTGTCCTGTCCCTCCATCCCTTGTCCCAAGTCCCTCTCCAGCTCTCCTGGAGCCCCTTCAGGCACTGCAAGGGGCTCTGAGCTCTCCCTGGATCCTTCCCTTCTCCAGACTGGACATTCCCAGCTCTCCCAGCCTGGCTCCAGAGCAGAGGGGCTCCAGCCCTTGGAGCATCTCCATGGCCTCCTCTGGATCTACTCCAACATCTCCACATCCCTCTGCTGTTGGACCCCAGAGCTGGATGTAGAATTCCAGGTGGGATCTCACCCGAGCAGGTCAGAGGGGCAGAATTCCCCCCTTTCCCTGCTTCCCACAGCTCCAGCGGGAAGGTGCGGATCCATATTCCTCCTGGATGGGGAGAAGGTTTGGGAGAAGGAGAAAGATGGGCAACATCCTGCTTTTCCACCTCCCTTTTCCCTCCGCCTGGCAGCCGGAATGACAGATTCCACACCAACTGTGCCGAGCCCTCGGATCCCGCGCCCGGGCACGAGTCACGCTATCGGAGTGATTTATATCCACGGAACATATGGCCCGGTTTCCGTGCGGATAACAAACGTTCCCTCCGTTTTCCCTCTGCTTTTCATCCCTGCTCATGTTCGCAGGAACAATCCAGGCTTTTTTTTGGTGCTTCACCCCTGGATTCAGGGAGAGGGAGTAGGGAAGCAGCGCCAACTCCGACAGCCGCGCGGATCCCGCAATTTTCCTCCTACAAAGGATTGAGGGATTTTGTGGCTCCGCTCGGCGGTGGTGGGGGGGGAGGTTCTTTTCCCAAATGGGATTTGCTGTCTGGAGCGCCCGTCTTGGAGCTTGGAAGCACTCGATGTTTTTCCAGCCTTATCTCCCAGTCCTAAAAATATCCCAGCGGCGCTGTCGGGAAGAGGGGGAGAGCTGCTTCCATGTTTTTCTCCCTATCGGAGCAGGACCGGGAGGTTATCGGATATTTAGGAGGTGACCTCGGGAAGGTCATCTCGTCTTACACCTTCTAATTGCTCCTGCCATCCCAGGGACGGTTTTTTTTTTCCAGGGATCGAATTCCACAGGGCGACGGCAACAGTTAAACGGAGTTGACGTCCTGGGAACAAGGATTCCTTGTTTTCATCCCAGGGGCTTGGCGTGACTCATCCCAAATCCTCGTCCCTCCTCCTCCTCCTCCTGGATTCCTCCCTCATCCCGATCCCAGCCGTGGTGGGGAATCAAATAACGACAGGTGGCCTCGGAATCACCTGCTCACCGGCAGCTGCCGCTTCCCGAGGACAAGGAAAAACCATTCCAAAGCCCCAGCTCGGGATTTCCAAGGAATTTGACCCCCGGAGGAGCCGTGCCAATGTTTGCTGTGGCCTTGGCAAAGGAGGGAGGAGGAGGAGGAATATTTTTCTCTCGGGGTCAGATTTGCTGTTCGTAGTTCTCTGCTGTTTTCCCGACCTCATTCCATGGATGTTTTGGAGTTCAAAAAGCACGGGATGTGCTCTGAGCCTCGTTTTCCTCCGCTTGGGGTTGGGCTCAGCAAGGAAAACAACTTTCTCCAACTTTTTCCTCAGCGCTGCTTTTCCCTTGGGTTTGTTGTGGATTATTCCTTGTTTTCTGCCGTTATCAAATATTCCCTTTTCCCTCCCAGTGATGTTTATCATGGGAAATCTTGGGAAAGGCAGGCTTGGAACTGGGATTTAAAGTTATTCTGTTCTGGAATTTAGATTTAAGGATGTGTATTTAGACCTTATTTTCCCCACGTTCAATCCATAAAGTATCAACTTCCCATGCTCCGATACCACTTGAATTCCCAAAAAAAAGGTTAATTTTCACTGTTAAGTTGGAATTTTTGTCCTTTTCCTGCTGTTTTCTAACCTCTATGACATTGGGGATCCCACTTTTGCAACCCTCTTCCACACTTGGGCTTTTCCTCCATCCAGGCTCTGCTTTTTTAAGTTTAAAGCTTTAAATTAAATCTTTCTTCCTCAGGACTGGGATGAATTGAAATGATTTATGGAAATTAAGTTTTCCCTAAGGAGTTAAGAAACAGGAGTTTAAGGAAAGGGTGTTTTGGACACGTGGTGGGGAGGGTCAGGAATTCAGCAGCTGCAACCGGAATTTTTCCCTGCTCTGCTCCCTCTCTGCCTCCCCCCAGCTGCCACTGCCTCAAAACCCCAAACTTGGCTTTTTTTCCCTAAAAAACCCCCATCCTGAGGGGAAAATCAGGGATATCAGTCATAGAATCATGGAATGGATTGGGTGGGAAGGGAAAATCCCATCCAGTCCCCCTGGACCCCTTCCACTATCCCAAGTTGCTCCAGCCTGGCCTTGGATACTTCCAGGGATCCAGGGGCAGCCACAGCTTCTCTGGGAATTCCATTCCAGGGCCTCACCACCCTCACAGGGAAGAATTCTTTCCCAATATCCCATCTTTCCCTGCCCTCTGGAACGGGAAGCCATTCCCTGTATCCTGGTGATCCAAGGTAAACCGGGTAAAAATTGGGAATTAAAAAAAAAAAAACTGTTTAGCTGAGCTGAGGTGATTCTTGCTCAAATCCCACTCACAAGGCAGCAGCAAAACCACCAGGAATTCCAGGAAAATAATGAAAAATAGCATCCTTTCCAGTATTTTTATGGACTTTTCTGGATGGGAGTTTTTGTGGTGTTTGATTTGCAGCCTCTGATGTTTTTCTTTACATGGAATACAAAATGGAGATGCCTGAAATTGGCAGAATTACTTTTTCTGCAGGAATTTTTGGGGCAGGGGAGTGGGGAAGAAAACTTCCTTCATTCAATTCTGATCACTCCAGGTTTTTCTCGGATTGCTACAAGTTGTTGCTTGTTCCCGGGCTTTTGGCTTAGGGTTCCAAGCATTCCTCTGGATATTCCCTACTTCCAAAGAGCTTATTCCCATTAATAACCCATTAATCATCTTTTCCTGTGAAGATTCCAACTGGAAAAGCAAAACAAGATCAATTTATTACAGATTTTTAGGAAGTATTTGAGTCAGTGTTGGCAAGTCCCACTCGGATAATCTTCACTGGGATTTCTGGAAACTTTAGGGCTGAAAATTCAGGATTTGGGAGCAAATTAGAGCTGATTTGAGGAGTGGGATTTCATGGAATGCCACCATCCAAAATAATCCATCCTCGAGGTGGGAATCATCTGCTCCAGCTTCACTCAACCCCCACCTTGGTTCCACCTTGGAGGTTGGAAAACGGGGTCTTCCCATCCCAAAACTGCCCCACAAACCCCGGGAATGTGGCCTCTCCAAGAGGACAAGTCAATGGAAGGTGTCCTCCTGGTTGGAAAGGCGGAATTTGGATCCATTGGTTTGGACCTGATTTGGATGGAAACCCATGAGGGCTTAGGGATTTATAAAAAACCATGGATAATGGATCACGAAGTTCTCCTCGGATAACTGGATTTTCTGGGGGATCTCCAGTTCAGGAAGTTTCTTATCAATTAAAACACTCTGAGTGTTTTTTGGGAATGCTGTCCCAGAAGCCTGGAGATGTTGGATGGGTATCCTGCACCCCCCAGCCCCTTCCCTGGGATCTCCACCTCCTCTTTCCCACCCTATCCCATTCCATGGTGTCCTCCACCTCCTCTCCCAGCATTTTGGGATGATTAACGACTCCTCCAGCTCCATCCTGGTCCTGCTGCCTCTCCCACCCCTCGGCAAAAAGATTTTCCATCCTTCTGTCCTCACTCGCCCTCTTCCCTTTAAATCCAAACTTTTCCAGGGCTGATATCCCCAAGCCCTTGACCTCTCCGAGGTTTAATAAGGCAGGAGGCTAAAAAGTGATTAATTGGTGTCGGGAGAGATATCGGATCACAAAAGCCTCCGGATAAAATTTCGGAGCTCCTTTGAGAGGCTCGAGGTCGAATCCTGGCGAATTCGCTGCTTTCATGCGGATCCTCGATTCATCCCGGGCTGTTTGTGTTATCAGCTCTCTGGCAGCTTCCTAGATTCCTTTTTTTTTTCCTCGGAGTTTAAAGGAGATAACGCTCAGCCGACGCTGGCGCTGTGAAGTTCAGATTGGGAGCGTCGGAAAGCGGCCGAACGCGCTCCGGTAAGACGGAAAAAAATCCGTCCTCTCCTCTTTCTGAAGCTGCTCTTTGAAGCCTCCAGGGTTTTTTGGGAGTCTTATCCCTGTGTCCTCCAGGCCAGAAGGGATGGGACGATGCCAAAGGCATGGATGCAAAGTGGGACATTGGAGGATGGGAGGGGTAGGAATGTTTTTCGTGGCTTCGTGGCAAAAATTCCTCCAAAAAAGGGGAAAACCACTCAGGGCAGAACAGGGTGATCCTTCCCTACTCCTGGGGATTTCCTAACCTTGGAATATCCCGTTTAAAAGCTCTTGTCCTCCTTGAACTCGTCTAATTCTCCTTTGAACCTATTTATGGGATTTGGCTGTGTTGCTGAATTCCACAGCTTAATTAGGAGCTATGGAAAGTAATTTCCTGGAGTTGTCTTTTAAACTCTGGAGCAACCCAATTAAAGGGGAAAAAAACTGTGGAACCATTCCCTGCTCCTCTGGTCTGCGGTGCTTTTTAGGAATAATGGGAAAATTGGGTTTTCACACCTCTGAAATTGTTGTTTTTAAGGCTACTTTGGGAATTCTTTCCCCTGAGGGCAGGATTTGTGGAACTTCCCAGAGAAGCTGTGGATGCCCCATCCCTGGAAGTGTCCAAGGGCAGGTTGGACAGGGATTGGAGCAAGCTGGGATAGGGGAAGGTGTCCCTGCCCATGGAAAGGGGTTGGAATAAGATGGTCTTGAAGGTCCCTTCCAACCCAAACCATTCCATGATTTGTGGGGATCAATCTCCTCCCAAATCTCAGGGATTTTGATTCCCAGTGGAAATGGGAGCATGGCAGAAGGGATGGGATTTGGGATTTGGTAGAACATGACGATTTGGGAGCCTTTGGATGGTGCTTGATCCAACACTGGGGAACATCGGATTCCCTCTTGGATTCCATCTTATTCCCGGTGGAATCAGCTGGTGGCGGCGGCACACGGAAATGCTCATTTTCCACGGATTTCCTCACAGCTTGCCCACCATCAGGGAACACTTAATTCCATGAATTCCATTTGTAGCCACCCTCTGTTGCTTGAGCACCTTTGCAAAGGAGCCAAAGCTCAAGCGAGGCCTCTGCAATTCCCAGATCCATTGGAATATCAATATTTAAAAGCCAGGTATTTATCCAGATACTTATTCCTTCAGGAGGGAGCTGGCAAGAGCTGCAATTCCAAGCTGGCAGAGAAATCTGGGAAGTTCATCCCCATGCAAAAAATTCCTCCTCCGCGGTTTGGCTCCCGAAAGTGCTGAGGAAGAGCTTGGCCAGCCGGGAGCACGCCGGCAGCTTTCCCAGAGCGCATTCCAAGCCATGGCGCATCCCAAGACGCGTTATCCCGGTTTAACCGGAGCCGGGAATTACTCCGGGGGTGTCATTTGGGGTGCAAATCATTCCTGGGTTGCAAATCCCAGGGTTGTATCTCCATCAAATCAAAGGAGGAAGTTGAGCGCCGACGCTGTCGGATCCGTCGGGCCATGTTATCCCTACATTATATCCCTATTATATTATATATCCCTATTATATATCCCTATATATATTATATATCCCTATTATATCCCTACAGCTGGATGAGCAGGAATATCCCGGATTTGGATGTCTGGTGGTCTGTAGGTAAATAAATGATCTTCAGGGTCTTACCACTCATTTTTAGCTGTTAAATTCCTTCTGGATAATTAAATATCCGATGGTTTTCCAATCGTTGACGTCAATGGCAAAGGGAACGGTTGGGATGGTGCAGGGTGGAACAAAAGGTCTTTTTCCCAGAAAAAAAAAAAGTTGGAAGTGACAACCTTGGGGGCAAGAGTTTCACCTTCTGTTTCACATCTTTCCAAGGCTTTGGTCACTCTGGACTTGGATCCCAAAATATATTCCAGAGGAGGAATCTTTCAGACTGCCAGAGGGCAGGGTTAGGTGAGATATTGGGAAGGAATTCTTCCCTGGAATGGAATTCCCAGAGAATCTGTGGCTGCCCCAAGGGGATGGGGCAGCTCAAATTAGGGTGATTTTCTCTTAATTAACGATCCCCCCTCCCCTTTTAAGCACCTTGACATCTCCATGCTTGGAGTTTCTCCCATCTCTGCATTCCCAGCACAGCCCCGGAGCTGGATCAGCTCCCAGATTTCCGCCCAGTCCTTTATGGATTTATTTCGTGGCTCAGGGATTGATCCGACGGCTGTTCCCGGGGTTGCCGGCCGGAAAACTGCTGAGCAAGGCAGTGACAAAGCTCTTCATCATCATCAACATCCAGAGGAGGTTTTTCCTGTTGGATCAGCCTTTGGAGATGCTTTTCCTGATGAAAAAACCTCCTTGTGTTGACGTTTTGGAGGAACCGGCCACGATTTGTGGGATTAACAGGTTTTTTCAGATTTTTCATGGTAATAAAGTCATTAAAGTCTTATGGGATTGTGGAAACATCAAATGGGTTGGGTTGAGAAGGACTTTTAAAGGTCATCGAGTCCAACCTTCCACTGGACCAAGTCTCTCCAATCCCTGTCCAACCTGGATCGTGTTGGGATTCAAGTTGGGTTTTAAGGAGCTGGAATTTGTGTCATTGAGGTTAATTTGGCCTCAGAGCCACTTGGCCAAGTTGGGACTTGACCCCTCCCCCGGTGTCATCTCGGTGTCACTGGAATTCTTCCCTGGGAGTCCATGAGCCGACCTGGATTAGGACGATCTTAAATTTCCAAGCATTCCACACCTAAAACGATTTAGAATTTATTGATCGCTGTGGTTCAAGGGGAAAAACAGCTAAGTAAGCATTTTTTGAGATCAGGGAGAAATGGGATCAGATTTCCACATTGATTCCTGGGATTTTGGTTGGGAAGGAACAGCTCCAAGCAAAGGGAAGGGGGGGAGGGGTTGTTATAAATTCCTGAACCTTCCAAAAAGAGGGAAGTTAAGTCCAAGCAGGGTCAGCTTTGCCCAGAGTTGAGGCTTCAGGTCATCAGAGGGACAGGGATGAGGGGGAATGGTTTGGAATTAAAAATGGAGAGATTTAGATTGGATTTTGGGAAGGAATTCTTCCCTGGGAGGACGGTGAGGTGCTGGAATGGAATTCCCAGAAAAGCTGTGGCTTCCCCATCCCTGGAAGTGTCCAAGGGCAGGTTGGACGGAGCTTGGAGCAACCTGGGATAATGGGAGGTGTCCCTGCCCATGGAACTGGATGACCTTTAAGGCCCCTTCCAAACCATTCCAGGATTCCATGATCCTCCCGACCATCCCATAATATTCCTGCTGACGTCTCCTCTTCACCGCGGCCGCCCTTGAACCTTCCCCCGACATTGCCCAGGGAGTCTCATCCCTTCTCCGTCAAAGCAGCGCCGCGTTAACACCCGGATCCGACGGCTCCTGCCTCCCGGAGCTGGATTTTTCCCTCTTTTTATTTAATTGGAAAGGAATGAGCAGCGACCAAACGACGGATTGGCTTTGATAGGGAATTTATTTTTCCCTGAGGTGGCTTTCGGGTTTGCTCTCTGCCTTGTCAGCACTTTTCCGTCACTGGAATTGTTGTGGATTAGTGTCAGGATGGAGCAGAGGGCTTGTGTTCCTCCCACTGTCTTGGAATTGCTGTTTCCAGCAGGGAATGCAGTGTTGCTGGATTCTTTTCCAGATCCTTACAAACTGCACAGCTCCCAGTGTTTGGGTTGTTATGGATCAAGGCCAGGAGCTGCTGGAGGATCCACCCAAACTCTGATTTTGCCTGACATTCCCTCCTGTCCTGAGAGATTGGTAAAAAACGGGATATGACCTGGCTGTGTGTGGTCACATCCCAGAAATTCCCCATGTTCCCAGCAGGAAAAGGGGGAATTCTGCCCCTCTGGCCCGCTCGGGTGAGATCCCACCTGGAATTCTGCATCCAGCTCTGGGGTCCAACAGCAGAAGGATGTGGAGCTGCTGGAGCGAGTCCAGAGGAGGCCACGGAGATGCTCCAAGGGCTGGAGCCCCTCTGCTCTGGAGCCAGGCTGGGAGAGCTGGGAATGTCCAGCCTGGAGAAGGGAAGGATCCAGGGAGAGTTCAGAGCCCCTTCCAGTGCCTGAAGGGGATCCAGGAGAGCTGGAGAGGGACTTGGGACAAGGGATGGAGGGACAGGACACAGGGAATGGCTTCCCAGTGCCAGAGGCAGGGATAGGTGGGATATTAGGAAGGACTTTTTTGGCTGTGAGGGTGGTGAGGCCCTGGAATAGAATTCCCAGAGAAGCTGTGGCTGCTCCATCCCTGGAAGTGTCCAAGGCCAAGTTGGAGCAACCTGGGATAGTCCCTGCCCATGGAACGGGATGACCCTCAAAGGTCCCTTCCCACCCAAACCATTCCATGATTTTCCATGATAATCACCATTACTGTGGCCTGGTGGACAGAGGACATCTGGAGTCAAACCACCATAGGGTTGCCTTGGAATTTTGGGGAGAGAACACTCAATTTCCCAAAATCCCATGGCGAGGGATGGGACCACAGCGATTCCATGGCTCGGCTTTTCCGGAGGAAACAGTGAAACCACCGGAGCTGTTTCCCCGTTCTCCATGGACTGGCTGAGGATCCACCCCTCACCCAGCCCTCGTTCTTTTTTTCCATTTAACAACTCCCCAGGTGACTCCTCTGTGGGAAAAGCTGGAATATTTTTCCTTAACTCCATCCCACTACGAGCTTTTCCAGCAGTTCCAGCTGCCATAAGGAAGAATCCGCTCCTTTTTGGGTGCCTGCCCTGATTTTTTTCCTGCTGCATCCATCAGGAACAGCCAAGAACGATTCCACCTTTCAGGTTAATGATGTGCTTCCCTAAAAATGGAATTACCGGTGCGGAAAAACGCCCCAGCTCCTGAGGACTTTGATATTCCCTGGTTTATTGCTGACACTTGGGGATTCGGTTCTGCCTTCGTCAGCCCAGGTTTTCCAAGGTCTGGCATTGAGGAATTATGTTTTTTCCAGACTAAAATAATATTTTAATAATATTTTAAGTTAAATATTCCTGAAAAATCAGTAATAAATAAAATAAAGGGTGTAATAACCAAAATAATAATAATAAAATGGATAATAAATAAAATAATGGGGATAATGAATAAAGTAATATTTAATGTTCATTAATAATAAATAAAATAACAGGCAGGGGTTGGAACAGATGAGCTTTAAAAGCTCCTTTCACCCCAATTCATTTAATAATTCCATGATTAATTTAAATTTTTATGAAGTTTTGGGGTTTTTAATTAACTTTAAGCGTGGAAGTAAGATGGGAAGTAAGATGGGAATCGTTGTCTCCAGGGGATTGGGCTCTAATGAGGGGGATTTCTGTTCTTGGACGTGTTTGGTTCTTGGATCGCTTGGATATTTTGGTTTGGGAATCCAAAGGGATCACCTGGGAGTGGGAGATTTGGGGAGAAGCGCACCCCAAGTGCTGCGGAGCACCTTCCAAGGTCTCCAAAATCTTGCCGAGAACTGGGAACTCGAATTGCTCCTCATAAAAACATGGAATGGTTTAGGTTGGAAGGGACCTTCAAGATCATCCCATTGCCTTTCCTAGACACACCCCAGCCCCTCAATATCCTGGGAATACCAAACCTTCCCTGGGCTGGGACAAACCAGGTGCCTTTGGCCACCTTGGCTGGTTCTTTGGCCAATCCCATTGATGATCCGATTCTCCAAAGCTGGAAGTGGCTTCCAGTTGCAGTTCTGTGCTGGATCGGATCCAAGTTTTGTGGAATGAGACAAGCCATGATTTAAGATCGACTCCCCTCCAACTGCTTTTAGTCTCTGTTCTGCAGGGAAAACCTTAATTATGGATTTTCCTCTCTTTTCCAAGAGGAGTTGGACACATTGTCATCTTTTGGGGGGGGTTGATCCAAGCTGAGAACCCACAACCTGCAAATCCCACTCTTTTTTTGATCCAGAGGTTTAAATCCCCTTGGAAAATGAGCTGGACCAGCTGAGGGCTCAGGGCCAGGCTGACACCTGGGACCCCCCTCCAGGGACTTTTTTTCTTGCAAATTGGGCATTTCTGGAGAGCCTCCAGGGATTCATTCCCAGGAAAAAGTTCCAGGATGCAATCCATGTGATCCACCATTGTCTGATTCCCTGGATGTGTCAGGTTTAAGTGGCACCTTCCTTGATAAGCCTCACTTAGCGTTTTGTTCCTCCTTATCTATTTCTAGACATTCCTTAAAAGCTGTGTAAATGCAGACGAGGATAAATCCCCAATAACTTTATTTAATTCCTTGAATTTTTTTACATAAACCCACGCAAAAAGCGAGGAATTTTAATAAAGACGCCGATCTCAGAATGTCTCAGATACCCTCTGGATTATCCAGAGGTGACAAGTGCAGTGCTTGGAGTAATCTGAAAAATCGGTGGAATTCTCTGTTCCTTGGGATTATGGCTTCTTTTAATCCTCTTCAGAATTCCTGAGCTCCCGTTGCTGCTGGATGATCCCGAAAACCCCTTTTGTTGTGTTTCTGAGTGAGGGGGGTCAGGGCAATCGCAGGAAAACATGGATGGAGGGGAAAGGATGGAGAGCAGCTCTGGGGAGAAGGAATTGGGGGTGTTGGTGGGTGAGAAGCTTCACGTGACCCATCCATGTGCTCTGGCACCTGGAATCTCCTGGTGTTCCGGGCTCATCCCACAGCGTGGGCAGCAGGAAAGGGGAATTCTGCCTCTCTGACCCGCTCAGGTGAGACCCCACCTGGAATTCTGCACCCAGCTCTGGGGTCCAACAGCACAAGGATGTGGAGATGTTGGAGTGAGTCCAGAGGAGGCCA
>VZRO01004508.1:95939-126979 GCA_013397915.1 Daphoenositta chrysoptera
CTGTGGCTGCCCCTGGATCCCTGGACGTGTCCAAGGCCAGGTTGGACAGGGCTTGGAGCAACCTGGGATAGTGGAAGGTGTCCTAGCCCATGGGACTATTCCGCTCAATTCCATTCCATGATTCCATCCCATTCCATTCCATTCCTTCCCATAGAGCCCAGGACATGGTCAGGCCTGTTCCATCCTCACCATCTCCATCCCCACCACCACCAAGTTTCGGTGTTGGTGCCGCCTGTGGTTGTCACCCAGCCCAGGTGTTTTGGGGCCGGTGGTTTTGGGATGGTGCCGGAGGTGGGACCCACAGAGCTGACGCCTTTTCCCGGTGTTGAAATCAGGACAGAGGGAAGGAGCTTTGGGATTTTTGGAGTGTCAGGGAGCAGCGCTGCTCCAGCTGGGCTGGGGGAGGTCAAATCCATCATTTTGGAATTTTAGTGGGAAATGCTGCCGGGTTTAGTGGTCTGGGCAGCAGCGCCAGGCTGCAGGGTGGTCGTGCCGAAGAAGTTCATCACCAGGTTAGTGATTCCAGTCCATCCAGTCCTCCCATTCCCTCATGGAATGTGCTTGGAGGGTCTGGACCCTCAGGGGTTCAGCTATGTTGGGCTCAGGGTGGAAGCCGCGATCCCGGTGGACATTGGGGTGCTCCAAACACAGGCGTGTGTTTTGCAGACTTACTGGATTTCCCCTGGGAGCAGAAAATCAGGGATTGGTTGGAAGCCCTTTGGAAATTCCCTGTTTTGTGTAAATATCTCTGTGGGACTCAATGGGGGTGGAAGGAAGAGTTGTGAAGTCGCTCTTCATCCCGCGCTCACTGCGAGCGCTGAGTTGCGGAACCGTCGGATAGGTGGGGTTGGGAGAGACCTTGGTTGAATTTTCCCTCTCTCCTTGTTCTTTTCCAGGCTGGAATGGGTGGGAATCATTGAGTCTTGGACTTGGGAGACTCAGTGGGGGTAAAAGGAAGAGTTGTTGCTCTTCTCCATCCCGTGCTCACTGCGAGCGCCGAGTTGTGCAGCCATCGGATGGTTGGGGTTGGAAGGGATCTTGGTTGAAGTTTCCCGTCTCTCCTTGTTCTTTTCCAGGCTGGAATGGGTGGAATCATCGAGCCTTGGGCATGGGACACTCAATGGGGGTGGAAAGAAGAGTTGTGAAGTCGCTCTTCTCCATCCCATGCCCGAGTCAAATCACGGAATCATGGGATGGCTGGGGTTGGGAGGGACCTTAGTTGATGCTTCCACTCTCTCCTTTTCTTTTTTTCTTTTTTTTCTTTCATCTCTCTCCTGTTCTTTTCCAGGCTGGAATGGGTGGGAATCATTAACTCTTAGACTTGGGAGACTTGATGGGGGTGAAAAGAAGAGTTGTGAAGCCGCTCTTCTCCATCCCACGCTAGTGTCAAATCATGGAATCATCAGATGGTTTGAGCGACCTTCAGAGATCGCTCGGCTGATGTTTCCCTTCTCTCCTTGTCCTTTTCCAGGCTGGAATGGGTGGAAATCATCGAGCCTCGGACCCGGGAGCGCATGTACGCCAACCTCATCACGGGGGAGTGCGTGTGGGACCCCCCCGCCGGGGTGCGGATCAAACGCACCAATGAGAACCAGTGGTGGGAGCTCTTCGACCCCAACACCTCCCGCTTCTACTACTACAATGCCACCACGCAGAGGACGGTGTGGCACCGTCCCCAGAACTGCGACATCATCCCCCTGGCCAAGCTGCAGACCCTGAAGCAGAACACGGAGTCGCCGCGGGCTTCCACGGAAAACAGCCCCGGGAGGAGCAGCAATGTCAGCAGGGAGGGAAGCACCAGCTCGTCCCTGGAGCAGGAGCTGGAGGGCAACGAGAAGGTGCAGGAGCAGCGGTCGAGCCGTCAGTCCAGCCAGTATTCCGTGGTGAAGGAGGAAACGGAAAGGTAAAGGTGGGATGGGTGGGATGAAACTGGGAATTCCCAGTCCTGGTGGTCTCCAGGAGCAAAGAGCAAGAGTTCTTATCGTGCAGATCTTGGGCAAAGATATTTTATAGATGGGTCTTCCAGCTCGACCCTTCGTAGGTCTCCACCAAGTTGGATCCTCCACAAACAAGGAGGAAGAGGGAAAAACATCAGGAAAAGGTGTTTCTCCACCTTAGGGACAATTTAGATGTTCCCTGTGGAAAAGTTCCTTAAAGGAATAATTTCTTGGCCTCTGAAATTCATTTTTAGGGTTGGAAATTCGGGTTTAGAGCCCTGCGTGGTTTTAAATTATTTCCCTGGATAAGATCTCCCTAAGGAGTCGGGATAATTCATGCCACAGCCATGGCTTGTCCCGCAGGCCTGGGGAGTTCCTGGCAGGGATAATTTCCCTCGGGAAGGAGAAGGGAGTCAGTGCTCAGTTCCCAAGGTCCATGGACAATGTTTGGAGACGTTTGTGTTGCTGCTCCGTTGTTGTTTCATCTTTTATGGGTTGAAAACTGCAAGTCACTGAATCGTGGAATGGTTTGGGTTGGAAGGAGCCTTAAAATCCATCTTTTTTGGATGGAACACCTCCCACTGTCCCAGGTTGCTCCAACCTGACTTGGAACAATTCCAGGGATGGGGCAGCTACAGCTTTTCTGGGCAGCCTGAGGCAGGTCATTAATTAATGGATTTGTCTTCTCTTAATTGATGCCTTTGACCATGTTAAGGACCCAACCAGGCTGAGGAGACCAAGCAGGGGTTGGGAATTCCTGTTCCCAACTCCTGCTCCCAACGCCTGGCACCCAGAAACTGCGGCTGGATGGGAACAGGAATTCCCAGCTCAGCAAGTGCTTTCATGTGGGACATCAGAGGCTCCACACGTCGGGGGAGGTTCCGCCTTCCCAAGGTCCTGGAGGAGGCTCTGATGGAATATCTGAGAGTGGGATTGGGGTGTCCTCATGAGGCAGAGGGATTTTGGGGAGGGAGATGGGTTTGGGGTCGCTCACTTCAGGCAGACGTGGAATCACAGAGTCGTGGAATCACAGAATCACGGAATCATGGAATGGTTTGGGTTGGAAGGGGCCTAAAAGATCATGGAATTCCATGGGCAGGGACACCTTCCACTATCCCAGGTTGCTCCAAGCCCCATCCAACCTGGCCTTGGACACTTCCAGGGATGGGGCAGTCACAGCTTCTCTGGGAATTCCATTCCAGCCCCTCACCACCCTCACAGGGAAGAATTCCTTCCCAATATCCCATCTATCCTCACCCTCTGGCAGTGGGAAGCCATTCCCTGTGTCCTGTCCCTCCATCCCTTGTCCCAAGTCCCTCTCCAGCTCTCCTGGAGCCCCTTCAGACACTGGAAGGGGCTCTGAGCTCTCCCTGGATCCTTCCCTTCTCCAGGCTGGACATTCCCAGCTCTCCCAGCCTGGCTCCAGAGCAGAGGGGCTCCAGCCCTTGGAGCATCTCCATGGCCTCCTCTGGACTCACTCCAACATCTCCACATCCTTCTGCTGTTGGACCCCAGAGCTGGATGCAGAATTCCAGGTGGGATCTCACCCGAGCGGGGCAGAGGGGCAGAATTCCCCTTTCCTGCTGCCCACGCCATGGGATGAGCCCAGGACACGTTGATGGAGCAGGATCCCATTCCCAAAGCGGCGTGAGGGGTTAACAGGGATCGAGGGATGGATTTTAACCTCGCTGGGATTTGCTGTGAGAACAGGGGCGGGATCAGCAGCTCCCTGGGGGAAGGATCATTCCCAAGGTGGGATCAGGATCAGGAATCCCTGGGGGGATTCCCACATCAGACGCGATTCCTCTGTCAGATCCAGCACGGACACTGCAGGTCACCTAATTCTTCGTGTCCTCCACCCACACATTCCCCATTCCCAGTGCTTGGGCCTGGGGGGTGTATTATGGGATGCAAAGCTGCTGGATCAGGTGGGAGGAGGGCTGGACTCTGGAAAAGGAAGGTTTAATCCCTGGAAATCTGCTGGAGGAAAAGAGGAATTCAGCCCTGGGCTGGGTTTGGCTGATGGAGGGTTGCGTGTCCTTGAGTCTTCAGGAATTCCACGTCTTGGCCTTTCCAGGGATTTGGATTGAGCAGATCCCAGGTCTTGGAGCTTTAAAAATTAAATTAGAATTTTAAAAATTCGGATGCCACTAGAGGGAGCGGTAATTCCTGCTGACTGGAATTTCCACCTGCATCCCTGGAGGTGACAGGGATGAGTCCCATTGGCTCAGCTAAACCATGGCTGTATCCCACTCTTGATCCTCATATCCTGGCTGGAAAAAAAATCACATTCCCTCATTTTCCCCATCCCTGGGAGTGTCCAAGGCCAGGTTGGATGGGGCTTGGAGCAACCTGGGATAGTGGAAGGTGTCCCTGCCCATGGAAAGGGCTGGAACTGGATGATCTTGAAGGTCCCTTCCAACCCAAACCATTCCATGTTTTTCCATGAGTGTTTTCCCAGATCTTGGTTGCGTCTCTCACAGAAGATCAGCAGCTGGGAAGGGACCTCCGGAGGTTTCCTGGTGGAATCTCCCAGTCTAAGTTTCATCCCATGAAGTCTTATTTAAAGATTTCTGGATGAGCCCAGCTCATCTGATCAGAAAAGGGAATTTGGGATAAGTGGGAAAGTTTTTATTGGAATTCACACCTGGAGCTTTCCTTAAAATTTAGGATTTAGGAACTGGAGCATGTCCAGGTTTGGTTGGAGATGCTGGAGGCTGCTCCCAATCCATTCCTCACAACCGTGGGGATGTTCCATCCCACCCGTGCAGGTCAGGGATGCGTCAGCCCTTGGAATCCACAGGGAATTTGCTGCTGCCAAGCACCTGGATCCCACTGGAATCACCTCACGCTTCCGTGGTGAGGTGGGATTTGTTCTAATTAGCAGCCAGATCTGGGAATCAACCCTGGGATCTCAACAGCAGCTTTGTCCTGGTGGTCAGCAGAGCCTTCCCAGTGGGATTTTCCAGCCTTTTCCTGGAGTTTTCCACGCTTGTCTTAAAATGGTGGCTTTTCTTCAGAGCGTGACCTGACAGCCGTGAAATCTCATAGCGGGAACGTCGGCCGGATTTTGTGTCAGGTCACTGGGATTTTCCACGCTGTCGGGAAGTGTCTGAGGTTATTGGTCCGTGCAGGGCTTGAAATCCTTGGAGAAGGTGTCAGGCAGGGAGAGAGAAGCCTTTTCCAAGGAAAACTCAGCTCTGCCGCTGCTTCTCCAAGGAGGAATTTCCAGTGGAAGCTTGAAGCACAAGGAGTTGGATCTTTGGCCATCAGGAGAGTTTTCCTTGGACCAAAACACAGGAATCTTGGAATATGAGGGGTCTTTACCTGAATCCCATCTGCTGGGAAATTGTTATTTCCAAGTTATTCCTTCGGATTCCCACTTTTTTTGCACATCCCGATTCCAAAGGCACCAGGATATTGGAGAAAATAAAATGCAGCATTTAAATCTTCCTGGATTAAGTGTGGCTGAACTGGAATATCAAAGGGGGATTCCCTTAAAATCCAGTCTCTGGAATACACTCGCTGGAGCTCTCTGGGATCAAATCCCGCCTGCAGGCAGCAGCCATTTCCCAACTCCAAAAGATCCCAAAAAAAAAGCAGCTTTGTGGAATAAAAGATGCCTCAAACCTCTAAAATATCCAATTTGAGCGTCCCATGATTTTTCCTTGGAATTTTCTCCATTTATCTCCTTTCCTGGAAGGCTTTGGGAAGAACCTGCCGTGCCTGGGTTTGGAAAACAGGTGGATCAGTGACATAAATCTCCGCAGCATCTGTTGCCCGAGGATTTTCCAGATCCCTGCAGGGATTCCCAGCCTTCCTCCAAGACAAGCCTCAGGTGGAAAGAGAAACTGAGGATTTGCTCCGGAAAACCACGCGGAAGGACCGTGGCGTGGAGCAGATCCTCAAGGGCTTCCTTCCCAATGTCCTGCCTCCAGGAGGAGCTCGAGTCTTGGGATTCCAGGTGTTTCTTCATCCAAATGTTGGATTTTCCCAGCTGGATGACATCTCCTGGTGTGAGGAAAGAGCTGGGAATGTCCAGCCTGGAGAAGAGAAGGATCCAGGGAGAGCGCAGAGTGCCTTCCAGGGCCTAAAGGGGCTCCAGGAGAGCTGGAGAGGGACTGGGGACAAGGGATGGAGGGACAGGACACAGGGAATGGCTTCCCACTGCCAGAGGGCAGGGATAGATGGGATATTGGGAAGGAATTCTTGGCTGTGAGGGTGGGGAGGGGCTGGAATGGAATTCCCAGAGAAGCTGTGGCTGCCCCATCCCTGGAAGTGTCCCAGGCCAGGTTGGAGCAACCTGGGATAGTGGGAGCTGTCCCTGCCTATGGCAGAAGTTGGAAGTGGATGGGATTTTCCCTTCCAACCCAAAACATGGGTTTGATCAATTGATTAAGTTCTTCCATGAAATTTCCATGAAATTTCCATGAAATTTCCATGATTTGATGAAGTTTTTGCTCCACTATGGGAACANATTTGATGAATTTTTTGCCCCACTATGGGAAAAAAAAAAAAAAAAAAAAAAGAAGTAATTTTATAAAGCCTGGAATTGTTGATCCTGTTGAAACTTCCATATGGATCTGGATCAACCCTAAAAACTGCATCATCCGTCCCATCCCTTAAGGACAAAGAGGAATTTCTCCATCTTGCCAGTCCCTGTTGCTGTGGGAGCCTCATTCCATTCCCAGACCACGGCATTCCGCTGGAAATCCTGCTCTTCCTGATGTTTTATCCTTGGGGCAGATGGGCAGAGCAAGAGGTGGGGGCACCGTCATCTCCCTGGCTCTGGTGGCCGGGAAAAGCACCACGGGCTCTTCCTGCCCTTGGAGTAGGCTCCGAGGAATCCCAATCCCTGCTGCCAGCCCAGGGAAGGGAATGTTGGAGGAAATTGTTGGAATTACTGAAATTCAGACTTTTTTTCTCCCTTTTATTTGCTGCCTGTGGTGGAACAACCTCATTCCTGCTTTTTTTCCAGTTCCATCCCCGTGGGACAACTTCCACAAAATCCCAGGTTGCTCCAAGCTCCATCCAAACCTGGCCTTGGACACTTCCAGGGATGGGGCAGCCAGAGCTCCTCTGGGAATTCCATTCCAGCGTTTGTTTGCTTTGCTCTTTCCTTTCCCATTTTCACCTCTGTTGGACACACCTTGCACAATCCAAGGATTTGTGTCCTCAGGACATGGAATTATCTCCTCTTTCCACCCTTCCGGAATCCATGACAAGGAGCCGAATCCATTCCAGTTGAGTTGTCCTGGAGATTTTTTTTAATTTAAAGATCACCAAGAAATTCCCTGGCTTCAGACTCTTCCCCTGGTTCCATGAGAGCCTCAATTTCCCAAACCGTGAGGCAGGATGTTGGGAAGGATCCCACATTCAGTCTTCCAATGGTTTTTTGCCTTATCCCAGGTTTTGACTTATTCCCACCCATTTCACGGCAAAAATCCAGCTCGTGCTCCGAGTGACCTTGGATATCCATGTCCATGGCAGAGGAGTTAGAATTCCGTGATCTTTGAAGTCCCTTCCAATGGCTTGGCTTGCTCCAAACCACAGATATCTTTGATAGGCTCTCCCAGCATTCCCAAATTTATCCAAATATTTGATTTCCCCCAACGGGAGATTTTCTTACTCCAAAACTCCTTTGGCTTCAACTTCCTTCCCCCTTTTCCCAATACTGGGGATGCTCCAACAGTGCCAGGTCTCATCTCACCCATCCGGGTGAGTTTTGCATGGAATTGTTAAGGTTGGAAAAGACTTCCAAGATCCTTGAATCCCTTTTCCAGGCTCAACGGCTGCCGGGGGCTCCTTCCTTAAATTCCATTCCTCACCGTGATCCTTGAGTTTATTGAGATCGTGAAGCTCTTGGCAGATGAACCATCAGAGGACACACACGGATATTTGGGGATAACCAGTGGAAAACACATTCCCAGCATAAACCAAACAAGATTTAACTCCCCTTCCTCATTCCATCCTCAAGTATTTCCCAGAAAAATGCTCATATCCGGCGTTTCTTGCTCCGAGCCGGGCTGGAAATCGAAGACAAAGCTCTCGCTCCTGTCATTTTTTAATATCCTTTCCTTGAATTCCCCACTTCCCGTTGCGAAACACGGCTCGGGATTAGATGGATATTTGCCTAATTCCTCCGAGCGCTTGCGTCGGTGGCCAGCCCCAAAATTCCGGTTACATAACTCCAAAGAAAACCATCTTTGAAGTTTTATTGGAAGCGGGGGCTGTAATTAAGAGTATGAAGCCTTGCAGGGCCGTGATTAGAGCCGAGGATTAGGAGCCGGGATTTCATTTCTATTCCTGGCTTTGCCATGGAGCTGAGCTATTTCAGGCCACTCACTTTCCCTGATTTTCGAAAAGCTGTGGAATGGTGCCACTTCCTGTTCCAGGCGGGGAAAAAAACTCCTGGATTTATTGATTATTTTAAAATTCATTCAGTTTTGTTGTTCTGCCAGAGGTTCCCAGGATAAAGCTGCCAGGAATAAATTTGTGTTCGTGCTGGAGGCTTTGTAATCCATGGTTTAGGGGAAATTATTGGGGGAAAATCAAGTTTATTAATGTAAAATTATCTCTATTAATGGAAAACCACCATTAGTAGTGGAAAATCACCTTTGTTATTGGAAAATCATCCTTATTAACGGAAAAACATCTTTATTAATAGAAAAGCACATTTTCCATTGGAAAATCACTGTTATTCATGGAAAATCATCTTTATTAATGGAAAAACACTTTGGTATTGGAAAATCACCTTTATTAGTGGAAAATCACCTCTTTTATTGGAAAATCACACTTATTTATGGAAAATCATCTTGATTAATGGAAAATCACCTTTTTCATTGCAAAATTACCTTTATTCTTAAAAATCACCTTTATTAGTAGAAAATCACATTTTTCATTGGAAAATCACCTTTATTAGTGGAAAATCACCTCTTTTATTGGAAAATCACACTTATTTATGGAAAATCATCTTGATTAATGGAAAATCACCTTTTTCATTGGAAATTCACCTTTATTCATGGAAAACCACCTTTTTTCATTGGAAAATCCCCTTTATTAATGGAAACTCACCTTCAAAGTGTCCCGGAAAAGCTTTGGATGTATCCCTCATCCTTGTGTCCAAGTTGGGTCATCGGAATCCAGACAGGGAAGCGACTTGATGGATAAAAACTGGATCATCCGGCTCGGAGGGCGGTGGTTGAGGGTTCATTCCCAACCCCATGGTTGACTCCTCCCAGGCCCATCCCAGCTCCTCTCCCGATCCATATCCTTATCAATAATCTGCGGAGCAGACAGGAGTCGCCCCAGTCTCCAGACAGGCTTGAGGGCAGGGCTGGAGCTCCGAGGGATCCTATGGATTGAGGACAGGTTGGGAAGAACTTTCTGAAGCTCAGCAAGGCCAGGTGTAGCCACGGGATGGACAAACCGGTGGCCGCCCAAGGATCCAGGAATCCTGGGAAGCGTTATCCCAAGTGCAGGTGAGCAAGGGAAGTTGGGAACACTTCAGTAGGTCCGGGGAAGATTTAATCCTCGTTTGACCACAACTGGGCAACCTCAGGTGGTTCAGGGTTATCAGAAACCTGAAAAACCTGGGAGAATCCAGAGGGGAATTGCCGGGATGGGCAGGCTGGAGAGCAGGATGTGTGAGGAGAAAATGAGGGAGCTGGGCCGGCTTTGCCTGGAGAAGGATTTTGGGGAAACCTCAGGACACTTTTCCAAAACCAAAGCTGGCTTTTTGGTTAGAACTGGTTTTACTTCCTGTGATCAGCTCCGTGTGATTTTATCTGTCAGGATTTTTGGGATGCAACCCAGTGCCTGTAGCCCCATGTTTGTGGAAGCACTCGATGCCCTCTTCGGAAATTCATTTGGGTTGAGCTTTCCAGATT
Organism: Daphoenositta chrysoptera; assembly: GCA_013397915.1. Classification (NCBI taxonomy): domain Eukaryota; kingdom Metazoa; phylum Chordata; class Aves; order Passeriformes; genus Daphoenositta; species Daphoenositta chrysoptera. The sequence goes on from VZRO01004508.1 coordinate 105,766, forward strand.
ATCCCGGTTGTTCCAGGTTGGCCAAGGCCAGTTTGGATGGGAATGTCCAGCTTGAGGACACAAACTGGATTGAGGTGGACATTGCAGGAAGGACCTTAACCATGGAATGGTTTGGGTTGGAAGGGACCTCCAAACCATCCAGTTCCATCCCCTTTCCATGGGCAGGTCCACGTTCCACTATCCCAGGTTGTTCCAAGCCCCATCCAACCTGGCCTTAAATATTCCAGGAATGGAGCATCCACAGATTCTCCTGTGCCGGTGTTTCACCACCCTCATTGTAAAATTCCTCCTTTAATCAAATGAATCTGTTAGCCGAGCAAAATCCATAAGGATTTGGCTTAAAAACCTTGGAAAAACAGCTGGAGGGGGGCAGGCAAAGGGTTGGGGCCATGCTCCATCGCATCCCTGCCCGTGGGAAGCCGGAATAGCAGGAATCCAGCAGTGCTGCTGTTTAAATATTAAGCAGGAATTAACTGGGAATCCTGCTCCTGGGCTCTCTGGCCAATTCCACGCCTGCCGCTTCCAGAGGCTGCTCATTAGCGCTGAAACCTCAGCCGGTGGCTTTTAATGATTCCCAAAAACTTGGCTCATCCCAGAAAAGCAAGCGCAGCCAGCTTGGCCACTCCTGGGAATGTGCAACCACCGCTCCGTCCTCCTGCAGATCCCTGCGGAGATTCCCTGCCTGCATCCCACCCTGCTGCCTCCAGTCCAAATCTTTGGGATGGATTCGCTCATCCATCAACTCCGTCTGCACAGAATCCTCATCGGAGATGGTCTGGAGGAGGCCTGGAGTTCCTTTGGACAGGGATAATTAATGCTGATGGGAAATGGAACAGTGGGAGAAAGGATGGATGGAAACCAAGCCACGGCTGCGATGGATTTGGAAGATCTTGGAACTCGGAAAAGCTCCAAGAAAAACCAACCATCCTTGGGCTCGGCCGAAATAAGGGATGGAGGAGCACGCGGAGTTTGGTCCTGGCACCTGGAACAGAAACCTGGGATCTGGAGGAGTGGGAATTTCTGTCTGGAGAGGTGTGGACCTCTCTGATGGCAGTGGGAGGAGCTGTTGGTCCATCCCACGAGGCCACAGGGAATTCCTGTGTCCGTTGGGTTTCACGTCCCGTTTTGGCTGTGACCTGGATCCGGGGGAGTTTTTAGAAGGAAAAACCAATATTCCCACCAGACTTTCCCCTGAGATGCTGTTGTATGGGATGGAGGGTGGACTGCCGGGAAGCAGATCCATAGGGAAGGACTTTAAACAACTCCTGAACTCTCCTGGAATCCTGGAATGGTTTGGAAGGGCCCATCCAGTCCCACCCCCTGCCGTGGGCAGGGACACCTCCCACTATCCCAGGTTGCTCCAATCCCTGTCCAGCCTGACCTTGGACACTTCCAGGGATGGATCTGGGATCCAGCTGAATTCCACCATGGATCTGGGTACAGCACCAGGATCAGAGGTGATGCCTTTCTCTTGGGAATGCTGGAGGAGGAGGAGGAAATCCATTCACATGCACTGGAGAGGAAAAAGGGATTAAGCAATTCCACACAGTCATAATTCCGGGGCTAAATCCCATTAAAATTAGCTTTGACAGAAGCTTAATTTTATTGCCTCTTGCTCGACTAAAATTTTTGAGCTTTATCCTATTAGGAAGATTTGTTTCTTTTCCCTCTTTTTTTTCTTCCAAAATCAACATCGGATCCGAATTTTATTAACATGGGAGTCTTAACATGGACACGCAGGGGGATTTTAAGGACATTTTTATGGAAAACTGCTCAGAATAAAGTTATTTCTCCAGATGTTTTCTGATTATTTGCTCCGTGTTTTCCAAACAGGACCGATTCCAAGCACATTCCCGCCAGGAATGGCTGTTAAGGCAAAAATAAACCTTTTTCTGTGCTCATTGGCAGTGGGGATGGATAATATTGGAAAGACAATGATCAATACCCGGTTTTGTGCCATTTTAGGAAGTGTTAGAGTGTCTTGGCATGGATTCATGGCCATTGGAAAAGCGTGGAGCCAAAAACATGGATCAAGAGTGGGTTTGATCCTACAGGAGAGGTTTTAAGTCCTTCTTGAATCCCACAAAATCGTTCTTGCACTCCAAGTCCACGTTGAATTCCCAAGTCTTCATTGAACCCCACCAAGTCCAAAAATCAGTTTGGAAATTCCATCCTGCATTTCCACGTGGTTTTTTTTCCCACGTTTTTTCAATTGTGGTGTCTCTTGGAATGGGCTGATGGTGTGACCTTCTCCATCTTCTGGGAACAAGGGCTCCACAGGCTCAGATTTAGATGAAAATGAGGCAAAAAGGGGTTTTTTGGGGATTTGCCTCTTCCCACTTTGGCTCTGACCATCCGAGGTTGTTGAAGAGCAGGAGAGGCATCGAGGCACTCGGAAAGGGCTATGGGACTATGGGTGGGATGGAGCCAGGAGATGTTTGGGATCTGCTCAGATGTTTTAAGGGAAAATTCGGCCTTTCAAGGGTTGGACAATGGAGCCTTGGTCATCATCTGGCCAACAACCCAATCAATGACTCCAAGCTCAAGCAGGTCCTGGGAGCAGATCCAGGTGGAGCCCATCCCGATGGGATTCATCTCCATTAATCCTAGAGGAGACATTGATGTCGCCGTTGGTAATTCCCTGTTCACCATTCCTGTTTTCCAGTTCATCACCTTCCGGAGTGTTTGAGAAGGAATACGACATTTATCGGGATTACAGCACGGAAGGACAACTCCTCCACTACAGGTAGACGGAATTTCCCTCCGAGATTGGGGTTGGGATGGGTGGTGGCATGGGATAATGGGGCAGTGAATGACACTGATGTATTATTCCCCCTCTTCCGATCCTTCTCCTCATCCCTTCCCTTCCTGTGTTGCCTTCAGGTCCTTGTGGAACTCCAAAAGTCCTCAAGGGACCCCAAAAGTCCTCAAGGAACCCCAAAAGTCCTTCTTGAATCCTACCAAGTCCTTCTTGGACCCCAAATCCTCATTGAACCCCCAAAATTTTCTCTGAACCTCACCAACTCCTTCTTGAGCCCCAAAAATCTTCATTGAACCCACAAAATCCTCATTGAATCCCAAAAGTCCTTCTTGAACCCCTCCAAGTCCTTGTTAGACTCCTCCAAATCCTTCTTGGAGCCCTCCAAGTCCTTCTTGAATCCCCCAAGTCCTCAATGAACCCCAAAAGTCCCCAGTGAACCCCACCAGTTCCCAAAAATCCAAGACGAGGATAAGACTGGATTTTGGGGATTTATGGAGTCACTCCCTGCCTGGTTGCTTCAGTTTTTCGTAAACCCCCAATTCCTGTTTCTTTTCTGGAGTTGGGGGTGAGTTGAGGCACCTCCAGCTCTTCGCTTTCCATGCTGGAAATGGTGACCGGGAAGGGCACGATGCTCCTCATCCCTTTTCCTGGCACGTTTTCCACACATTCCTGTGTTTTTTCTGGAATTGGGGATGAGTTGAGGCACCTCCAGTTCTTCCTTTACTTTCCATACTGGAAACAGTGACTGGGAAGGGCACAATACTCCTCATCCCTTTTCCCGGCATGTTTTCCACACATTCCTGGTTTTTTCTTGAACTGGGGATGAGTTGAGGCACCTCCAGCTCTTCCATTGCTTTCCATGCTGGAAATGGTGACCAGGTAGGACGCAATGTTCCTCATCCCTTTTCCTGGCACATTTTCCTGCTGTTCCAAGCTGGCGAGCCCAGTGTGCCGTGATCTCCATCCCGATCCAAGACACGTGCGGGTGGAAAATCCCCCGGCGGCACTGGCCACGTTCCATCCTGCCTTTCCCTGTAATTCACTGCTGCCAAATGACCTCCCAGGAGTGTCGGAATTAATTGCCACTTAAGGAAGAGAGGGAAAAAACCCCAGCTTTCCAAGAGGAAAAAAAACCAGGGCGATGGGATCGGGTTTTTATCCTCACCAGCCAAATGTTCTCCTTGAGCATGGAGAGAATCCGTGGACAACCTGATCCCATCCACGATTTTCCTAGGAAGTGAGGAAGAGTGGAAAGGAGTGAGATTTGGGAAGCGTGGAGCTGTTTGGGTGGGAAGCAGGGATTTCAGGGGCCTCCTGTTTGGCATCGGATTGGCAGCGGGAGCCGAGCCGGAATCCGGCGGGATTTGCCGGTGACGGGGACAGGGACGACACAGATTTGGGCTGGTGGCCATGGCCACCCTGGCAATTAAAAGCTTCGGTGTCACTGCACACATGAGCTCAGCTGTGCCGTAGGAGATGCCTCCGTCTTCCCAATCCCATAAAAACCCACGGAGCAGCCCCCGCCGCCCTTCCCCCAGCTGCCGCCAGCCAAAGAGCTAATTAGCAGCTTTGCTTAATTAGCTGTGAGTGGACTTCCTTCTGGAAGAACGAGTCTCACGAAGCCGGCAGAGCTCCACGGGGTGGGATTTTGGTTTAACCCCATGAGTGCCAGGAGCTGGAATTGGAGCTTGTGATGAATTCCTGTTAATGGGATTAATTATAAGGGGAAAAATTAATCATGGAATCATGGAATGGTTTGGGTGGGAAGGGACCTTAAAGATCATCCAGTCCCACCCTCTGCCATGGGCAGGGACACCTTCCACTATCCCAGGTTGTTCAAAGCCCTGTCCAGCCTGGCCTTGGACACTTCCAGGGATGGGAAGGGTGGTGCTCCAGGACCTTTGGACAGGGACTGGGAGGTCTCCAGTTGTCCCATGGGCTCATGCCAACATGGAGATGGCAAATTTGGAGCAGGATGGTATCCAAAGACTCCACATGGGGTAGGATGAGCCCTCAGACGCTTCCACTGGAGCTGCCACAGCTCCCTCAGATCCATCCGCTTCCAAACACCGTTCATGAAGTGATCCTGAAGGTTCCAGGATCAGCTGGAAAATCAGGTCTGCAACCCAACAGCTTTCTCAGGCCATTCCAACCCTCTTCTCCTCGAGTCTGGCATTAATTCCCGAGGTTTTCCTCTGGAACATGGCAGAGGGACACAGGATTGAGTTCCACAACTCATCCATAGTTGTCTGGTGGATGGGAAAGCTTGGTGAGACCCAGGTCATGGTTCCTGCCTTCCTCCATCCCCTCTGGCTGGGAAAGGAGAAGCTGGAGAACTCCCAGATGCTGGGACAAAGTGTGGGATCAAGGTGGCTTGTGACAAGAAGCCGGGTCTTGACTGAGAAATCCCATGGGATTCAGCTGGGAGAACACCCTTGTCCATGGAATCATCATCACCTCCAGGTGCAGCTCTGGCGTTCAGCCGCTGGGATTACCCCAGGAGCTGCAGCAATGTCCTTGGGAGCAGGGAAGGATTTTTCTGCTTCCTGGACAGCTGTGGCTTGGAGCTCCCGGCCAACAATTCCTCTGGGAGATTTTTCCAATATAATTAAGATTAGTGGGTGTCATTAAGAGGATGACGTTGTGCTCCCTCTGCCTGGAAGGCTTTTGTCGGGAAGCCCTGGAATCCCAAATCCCGTCATTCAGTCAATCATGATCCCTGCCCTTAACCCTTTCCCTCTTCATTCCCTCTGGATTTGTGGTCCCTGGAGCTGCTTCGTGTCCTCGTTCTCTTGAGGGAGTTGAACTCTTTGCTAATCCAAAATCAATCTTCCCATTGGGAAATCTACTTGTTTGTGGGAGAAATCCCAAATTTCTGTCTTCATTCCATGGTTGCGTTGGCCAATCACTGGATGGAAGGTCCAAGGCTGCTCAAGCTGGCCTTCAGGCCCAGAACCTTCATCATCAAGGACCTTCTTCTTCTTTTCTCCTCTCGACAGTGGCGATGGCACCAAAGTGCTCCAAAGCCATGGTGAATCCCTCATTTCAGGCTTTGGAGCTGGAGAAGGTGCCTTGTTGTGTTCCAGCTCTTTGTAGAGAGTTGGGATGTCCAATCCATGAGCAGGGAGAATCCCGGTTCTTCCATGGGTGTTTTAGGAGAGCAGGATCGTGGCTTCTTCACCTGCACGGGATCCTCAGCTTGGTCTCCCTCAATTTCTCTTGGACCTCCACATCCAGGAATGTTTAAAGAGGTCTTTGATCTTCTCGTGGTCAACAGGAATTACCTCAACAAAAAATTAGGGAAATAAGGAGAGAATTGGGGCTGGCTCCCAAAAATCCTGGCACCACCTTTCAGAGCTCCATAGAACCTTGCGTGGAGGCACCTGAGGTGGTTTTGGAGGTGGGTTTGTGTCTGCGGGGTTTAGGAGGTGGTCGTGGTGGTGGAGCCAACTCTGTTTTGGGAGACAGCTGTAATTTGCCAAAAATTTGTAATATTCCAGCTGTCTTCACCCCTTGGCTCTCACGAGGGTTGCCGGATTCATCCTCCATGGTTGGAGGTTCAGTGTCCAAATGGTTCAGTGTCCAAATCCTGCCCTGGCCACGTTCAGCCCTTCTCCATCTGGATTTGTTGTCCTAGTTCCACACGGATGCAGGGAATGGGTGTAATTTGGCCACGAGTTATGCAAATCCAGGCCCAAAGTTCAGGAAGAGACTTGCAGGAGCTTTGGAGAAACCTGGGAAAGAGGTGAGGAAACACCATGCCAGATTTTGAGTGTGATTCCAACCCAGAGTTAATAAATGTGACCATTCCTGACTTTTAGAGGTCAATCGGTTCCCTGGCTCCCTTGGAAGTGAGGAAGAGGAGCAGAACTGACACCAGTGATTCCCTGGGATGAAAATCCCATCTTTTGGGAGAAAAGGGATGAGGGTTAATGGGTGTTCTTGGGGGTATCACTGCGGTGGGACCTCTTGGGCTGGGCCCTCTGCCCAAGCCCCATCCAACCTGGTCTGGGACACTTCCAGGATGGAGCAGCCACAGCTTCTCTGGGAATTTCATTCCAAGGCTGCACCACCCTCACAGGGAAGAATTCCTTCCCAGTATCCCACCTAACCCTGCCCTCTGGAAGCCATTCCCTGTGTCCTGTCAGGGATGAATGATTCAGGCTGGAGATTCCAAGAGGATGAAGGGCTTTGGAGTAGGGAATGCGCTCCGGGGCATGTGAAATCCACTTGGAATAGGCAAGAGCTGAAAAATCACCATTTTTGGAGCTCCTTGTCGCACTCCCGGAGCCAGCGGGAGCAGATTCCCTATTGATCGGCTATTTTGGGAAATGTCACTTCTGGTCTCATTGTACTTCCCAGCTGATTCCTCATAATGATAAAGGCTCTTCTGTGCTCCTTGCCCAGCATTCCCTCCTCCCTCTCCAATCTGGAAAGATCTCTTGTTTTCGGCGACATTTGGATTTCAGGAAAGAGGCTATTTTGGGGGATTGCTTTAATTGGGATGAGCGGCCCCGATTGGCTCCCGGGAATGTGGATTCCCCGCAGGTGTCCGTGTCCTCCGTGCCCGGCTCGGCTGCCAGGACAGGTTGTGTTGGTCTTGTGCTTCCTTCCTGATGGAATTGATCCCAGAGGGGCTCACTGGAGAACCCCCGGCCATCATGGATGTCCCAAACCAAGAGGACACAGTGGGTGGTGTGGCCTGGGGAAGGTCCACCCCAGGTTGACCTTCAGCAAGGTCAGCTTGACCTTCAGCCAAGTGACACATCAGGAATCATCATCAGAGATCGTTTTGGTGTTTCTTCATCATCTACATCCCATAAAATCCTTTGGTTATGGATTCATGGCCTCCAACGTCCCCACCTGACCATCCCACCATGCAGTGTTCAAATAGCTGCTGGAAAACGGCAAAAATTCATCCTCCCGACCCTGCTTCTCCTGAAAAAAGTGGGAATGGGATGGCAAGGGATGGGATGGGTTGTTAACTCCTTCTTGTCTTGATCAGCTTCCATGGATGTTAATTAGAGCCGATGCCACCAGAGCAGCAGAACATTGGAGATGTCTCACGGAGAGATTCGGTGTTGAGGGCTTGGAGCTAAAAATGATCCCATAGCACCATCCAGAGACAATCCCTGAGAGTTTCACCTTCTCCTCTTGGAAAAAATAATAGGATTCTCTTTTTTTTTTTTAATGATATTTTGATGGGTATAATCCTTTGGGAATATTTTAGTAGAAGAATGGAATTGTGTGCGGAGGAGCTTCAGGACATCTTGGACATCCATCAAACCAAGCTTTGACGTCAATGGGGATTGGCTGAAAGCTGGGATTCAGCATTCCCACCACTCCAAAATTCCCACAGAAAGACCAAACCTGATTTTCCCCTTCCTGGATATCCCATGGATCATGTTGTATCCATCAAATCATCCTCGTGGTCCCATCACAGGTGTTCGGCAGGAGACAAAGGGAGTTGGGATCTCATCCCGTTGGTGGGAATGCTGCTCCTTCTCCATGGTTCCTCCATGGACAAAGAGCTGGATCATCCTGGGAAGAGGTTGGGGGGTTTTGGAGACCCCTGGCATCCCACCAGGAGTGGTGAGTGACCCTCCCAGATGTCCATGGATACAGGCAGTGGGATAAATCCATCTCCTCCTGATCCCAACAACTTCCTCCAACTCCAGTTCCTCATGGTTTTCCCATCAGCCCATCCCATCCAAGGAGAAGGAGAGAAGGAGACCCTCAGGTGCTTGGAAAACTTGATCCCGGTGTAAACCTTCTTCCCAAATACCCATTTTACTGCCCAAATTACACAGATTTCCCCCACTCCTTCTGGTTTTTCTAGGAATCAGCTTCAACCAATCAAAAAGCTTCCTAAAAAAATGAATTCCAAGGAGGAAGTGACACTTCCAGGCTCCTAAAGATGGGAAGAGGGACTGGAAGTTTGGAAGAAGGGTTGGAGAGGCCATGGTGAGGTTGTGAGAACCCCAAATCCCACAAAAGCTGAGAAACGAGCACTTGAGCAGGAATTTAAAACTCCAGGTGCAGTCCAAGCCCTGGGATATTGATATACTTGGAATTCCATGTGAATTTTTGGGAACAGCACTACTTGCAAATGAAGAGCAACAAAACCTTAAGGATGGAGGATTTTAGGATTTTATCCCGTTTTCCCTATCGCTTAATTTAATTATAAATTAGCATAAAATACGAGTTTTTCCATGATTTTAGAGGCTGGATTTCAGTCCTAAGGACATTTTCCCAGCTGGAAAATTTTGGATGGATCATGGGAGGCTTCAAGTAGAAGCCTGGACGTCTTCAGGCTCTCCTGCTCACCTTTCCCTGCATTTTTCACGGAGATATTTGTGCTGCCGGAGCGGCGCCAGGCACCGTGCCAGGCACAGGGAGGTTTTTCCGCCGCCGGCTCATCCCTGACCCCGGACTTCCCAGCGGGATGCGCTTGGAGCAGGCTGTGCCGGCGGTGCCCAGCTGGGAGGGAAGGGGGGCCGGGCTGCTTCCCTCATTCCCATCCCAGTTTAGCCCTGGGAAAGGGGATCTTAAGCTCAGGTGGAAGGTGGAGGGAGAAGATGTTCCCAAATCCCACAGCCGGGGGAGGAAGGTGAGGAAGAGCGAGGGCACGGTGGGAATTCGGGATGGTGCAAGGACACGGTGGGAATTTGGGATGGCACAAGGAGCTGGGATGGGGGGCGGGTGCCCAGGGATCCTTTGCTTTTCCCGTACCGGCAAATCCCGATGCGTTCCATCGGAAAGTAATGTTTGAATTAATCCTTCGAATCAGGGCTTTTTCCCAGGGAGGGAAAAATCCACTTAATCCCGGCTCTAAATTTTAATCTTCACCTGCAAAGTCCAAACAACACCAGGGCAGGGGAAGAAATCTTGGAAAAATGCATGGTTTTATATGGAATATTCTTGTTTTTTAAACCTCCTTCGGAGAAGCGTCGCCGCGTCATTCCATTAAAAACCAGGAAAATGCTCATTTTAGCTCCTTTTTTAAAAATAATTCCACTTCAACCTGGCTGTGATTTATTCCCTCAGTCCCACCTTGATGGAGTGGAGCTGCCCCTCGACTCCATTAAAAGCATCAGGGATATAAAATCCATAATTTTTGTTGTTTTAATGGGTTTTTAAGGTATTTTGAGCTGTGGATGGTTGGAATTCTCGCTGGCATGAATAATAATATGTAAATGAGGGGGTAGGTGGTTACCTGCAGGTGTGGGGTGGGGGTGGCTGTGTCTCTCCAGGAAAAACAACTGGAAGCAAAGGAATTCTGGGATGAGGGAGCCGGTTTTTCACGGAACGCGCGGAACCCGGAGATTTCTCCACTCCCCTCCATCGTTGACTTCCCAAAGGGTTGGAAGAAGATCAAAGAGGAGGCGTTGGAGCAGGGAAGGAGATTTAAGACAACATGGAAAAATCCTGCCCTAAAACAGACGGAAATTATGTGGAAATAATGCAAATTTCCAAAGAAATTGTGTTCTCTGATAGGAGATTCAGAGGGATTCGGGAAGCGTTTTGTCATGGAAATGTACAGAGCCGGTAAAACCTTCCCCACACGGAGAAAACAGCAGGGAGAACCCAGTGCCAAGCCAGAAATAACAGGAATACTTGGAATTTCTGCCGGATGCCCCATGCCAGGAGGGCAGCCGGGGCTCGTTCTCCACTCCAGCATCCCTTGAATTTCTTGGAGCGGCCGCGCCGCTCGTGGGCAGCAATTTAAGCACAAAAAGGGCCTTTTTGGGATTCTTTTTGCAAGCAGAAAATTCCATTTATTCCATGGCAGAGCTTTTTTGGGGGGGGGTTTATGGATAATCCAGGGCAGCGTGACAAAGCTTTCAGGAATATTGCTTCCCGTTACTTAATATTTGGATTGAAAGCTCGGCCCGGACGAGGTGATTTGACGGCAGCGCCGCTGCTCCGTTGGGGATTTTTATTCGGATCTGCTGCTGCCAGATGCTGCGGGCTGGAATATTAATGCCAGCTGCAAAGCTGGGAATTAAGCGGTGGTTTCACCTGGTTTGAGTTAAAACACCTGGATTTAGGAGGGATTTGTGTTCGGGTGGGGGTAGGGAAAGAGTGAAAACGTGGATTTCTGCAGGGGACTTCCAGATCATCACATTCCAACCCCTTTCCATGGGCAGGGACACCTTCCACTATCCCAGGATGCTCCAACCTGGCCTTGGACCCTTCCAGGAATAGGGCAGACATAGATTCTCTGGGAATTCCATCCCAGCCCCTCCCCACCCTCACAGGGAAGAACTTCTTCCCAATATCCCATCTATCCCTGCCCTCTGGCAGTGGAAGCCATTCCCTGTGTCCTGTCCCTCCATCCCTTGTCCCAAGTCGCTCTCCAGCTCTCCTGGAGCCCCTTCAGGCACTGGAAGGGGCTCTGAGGTCTCCCTGGAGCCTTCCCTTCTCCAGGCTGGACATTCCCAGCTCTCCCAGCCTTTCACCAAACCTCGGAGCATCTCCATGGTCTCTTCTGGATCTGCTCCAGCAGCTCCACATCCTTCTGATCTTGGATCCCAGAGCTGGATCTGCGAAGCTTTTCCCCCTTAGACACAGATAAAGTTTGAATTCCTTGTCTGTGGGCAATAAAAAAAGTGGGAAAATAATCAGGAAGCAGAGGGTTAACGAGGATGTGGCTCAGGAGCAGCCCTTGGCTCCAAGCAGAGGATGTGATCCATCACTCCATGGCTTCCAAGAGCATCTCCCAAGGGTTGGGAATGTTGTTTGTGGATGGTGAAGAAACCCAAAGGCAGCCGGTGCCGCCAGCAGAATTCCCAGCATGAGTGGCTCCAGGTGGGATTTGCTGCCTGGATCTGCTGGGAATCCTCTCAGGCTCTTCTGCTTTATTTCCTCAAAAATTTTGGGGTCTGGAGATAAGAAACAGGTTATTAATGAGGATTAAAGACCTCCAGGTCTTCCAGAAGAAACAGGGAAAGATCCAAAATCTTTGTGCATGGTTTGAGCAGGAAAAGCAGATTTTTCAGGAGCAGAGCAAGGTTGGAAAGGGCTTGGAGCAACCTGGGATAGTGGAAAGTGTCCCTGCCCATGGTAGGGGGTGGAACTGGATGAGCTTTAAGGTCTCTTCCAATCCAAACCGTTCCATTAATCCATAATCTTGTGGTTTGGGAGGGAGTTTTGAGGATCTGGAAGGGCTCCATGAGGGTTTGAGATCCATCAAACCAGGGTGGAGGAACCCAAACGCATCCAGGTCCTTGACAGCAGGAAGTTGGCAGGAGGCTCAAGTCTCCAGGAGTTCCAAAGGTGCGAAAGGAAGGAATAAATTATTCCCAAATCCCTTGGAGCGAGGACAAAGTCGCGGATGAACAAGGAGCAGTCCTGAGAGACAGTGGAGCCTCCTGCTGGGAATTGTTCGTGGCTTTTTTCCCTTAAAACTCAGTGATTGAACTCACTCCACCTTTTCCTGGAGGACAGAAGGGACAAATGGCTGGGAATAAATGAGAACTGGAGAGGGATGAGCTGGGAGAGCAGACGGTGCCTCCGGCATCTTCTGTTCCAGCGTGGGATTGGTGACAGGATGTGCTCCCCTGTGCCTTGGGAACAGCCAATTCCAGCTCGGATCCCTCCTGTGAGCCGGGCAGCTCCATAAAATCCATCTTTGTTCTTCATCCTGAGTGTCCCCTGCCCTGATGGCCTTTCCCAAGGACTTGGAACAGGGAGAGAGCAGATGAAAATGCACTGTGCCAGGAAAGAATTCCTCACGGAAGAATTTCTTCCCAATATCCAATCCCATGGGCAGGGACACCTTCCACCACCCCAGGTTGCTCCAAGCCCCGTCCAACCTGGCCTGGAACAATTCCAGGGATGGGGCAGCCACAGATGGGAATTCCATCCCATCCCCTCACCACCCTCACAGCCAAGAAATCCTTCCCAATATCCCATCCAACCCTGCCCTCTGGCAGTGGGAAGCCATTCCCTGTGTCCTGTCCCTCCATCCCTTTTCCAATAACCAGTCCCTCACATCTCCATCTCTCCAGTCTTGGGTTTCTTGGGAATCTCCATCCTCCGGGCTCTGTGGTGGTCTGGGAGATTTGGGACCAGCGATCCGGGGATGGAATTCTGACCCCGCTGTGATGTTTCTCCCCGCAGGACCTCATCCCTCCGATGGAACGCCGGCACCAAGGAGCGGATGCTGATCAAGGTGACGGATCGGGAGCCCAGCTTCCTCCTCCATCAAGGCAACGGCTACGCCCCCGAAAACCAACCGGGCTCCCGCTCCCGCCGGCCCTCGGGCGGCCAACAGTCGCCCAACCTCCAAACCTTCTCCTCCGACGCCGACAACTCCGTGTTCTTCCCGGAGAGGAAGCAGTCGCCCTTCCTGAAGAGGGCTGAGCACGTGGGCAGCTGCTCGCCGCTGCTGGGCCGGGGCGATTCCTTCTGCTCGCCGCTCCAAGCGCAGCACCGCAAACATTCCAGCGAATCCCAGCCCTCGTCGCCTCGCTACGCCTACGAGCCCCCGCTCTACGAGGAGCCCCCCATGGAATACCAGGCTCCCATCTACGACGAGCCCCCCGTGGACATGCAGTACGAAGCCAGCGGGAGCTACAAGGCCGGATCTCCGCAGAAATCGCCCATCCGGAAGCCTCACCCTTTCCTTCAGTCGCCCAAGCAAGGCTCCAACTCGCCCTACCAGCAGTTGGTGCTCACCAAGCAGAAGTGTCCCGACCGCTTCATGAGCCTGGAATACAGCCCGGCCGGCAAGGAGTACGTCAGGCAGTTGGTCTACGTGGAGCAGTCGGGCTCCAGCCCCAAGATGAAGACGGGCTTGAGGCACAAATATTCCCCCAATCCCATCGGCGGCTCCTACTCGCTGCAGCACAGCCCCTGCCTGGTGCGGGATCAACGCCTGGAGATCAAATCGGGCGACTACAGCAGCATGGAGGGACCCGACTTCTGCCCTGGTCCAACAGGGGCCCAGGTGGCCCAGGGCGAGGACTCCATGTCGTGGTCCAGCCAGCAGGACACCTTGTCCTCCACCGGTTACTCGCCCTCCACCAGGAAGAGGAAAAGCCGGAAGCCTTCGGTGACCCACGACCCCAACGCCTCCTCCACGGATGGCTCAGGGGACCGGGAGGTGTTGGGCGAGCTGGGGGAGGAACGAGCCACGCCAGGCCCCAACAGGTCGCCGATGAACCGGACGGAGAGCAAGGCGGTGGAGGCGGAGGCGGCGCGGGGATTCCCGGAGCCTTTCCTGGCGCAGGCGCGCCTGGCTTGGGAGGCGCAGCAGGCCCACTACCACATGAAGCAACGGAGCAGCTGGGATTCCCAAAAGGACGGTTCGGGCTACGAGAGCGACGGCGCCCTCCCGCTGCCCATGCCGGGCCCGGTGGTGCGAGCCTTCAGCGAGGATGAGGCGCTGGCGCAGCAGGAGAACAAGCACTGGAAGAGGAACACCTTCGAGAAGCTGGGCTTCCCCCAGATCCTGCTGGAGAAGAGCGTCTCCGTCCAGACCAACCTGGCCTCCCCCGAGCCCTACCTGCATCCATCTCAGGTAACGCCCTTGGGAATGTTTTTGGGTTTGGGAGATTCCCCTGTGCCCCGTGAGGTCAATCCTGGTTAAAGCTTCTCCTTCTCCAGTGTAGATCCAGCAGGATGGTCCCCAGGGTGATCCCACACCAGGATTGGGCACGGGTATCTCGGTGCCATGGCAGCCTCAGCTCTGTGCGGTGGCGGGGGGCAGATCCTGGATCTATGCAGTTCCCAGGGGATTCCTGTGTCCCCATCCATGGCTGATTCCTGAGGGAAATTGGTCCTTGGCAAGGTGGTCCCTCAAAGAAGTTGGTCTTTAGCAAGGTGGTCCTTCAAAGCTGGTTCTTAGCAAGGTGGTCCCTCAAAACTTTGGGATGAAAGAGCCACCAGTTCTCCAGGATTTTCTTCCCAGGGTTGTGGGCTGCCTATTCCCTCCCTGGAACTGAGCTGCCCCAGTCCTGGAGGTCCCTCCTGCCCCAAACTCCCATTCCAGAGGAGCCCCTGGGGCTCTGACCTGGAATTGCTGGATCTGGTGCATCCCATGTGTCCAGATTCCAGCCAATCAGATGTTTCCCTGGTTTTTGGATGTCCTCCATCAGCTTCTGGATGTCCTCCATCAGTCCGTTCCCCTCCAGGGAAAGGCTGGAAAAGGCTTGGAAACGCAGGGAAAGGTTATCGGGCTTTTAAAAAACGGGTGATGATGCCACATGTGGGGATAAATCCCACCTGGAAAACTGCCTGGAAGATAAAACTTGGTGTCAGCAAGACCCCTGGACATGGACCTGGGAAACAGCAAATCATCTGGAAAATGCCTTTTTTGCCCCTGGGGAACGGTGGAGCATCTCATCCAAAGGCAGTAGAAGGAAATTCCAGAGGCGCAGTTGTCCCCAAAGACTCAGTGCTGCACGAGGAGGTCCAAACCCAAAACTGGAGATCTCCAGATTCGCTTTGGATCTTTGTGCCAGGAGAAAAAGCTGCCACCATTAGTGATCCTACACCTTCTGCGCGGACCTTGGTGGGAATCTTCTCCACTCCCCGGAGTTTTCTGTCCAGGTGGCCCTGGTCTGTTATCCTCGAGCTCAGGGACACTGAAGTGGTGGGACACTGGCACCAGTTTCCCAGAGAAGCTGTGGCTGCCCCATCCCTGAAGTGTCCAAGGCCAGGTTGTGGACGGGGTTTGGAGCAAGCTGGGACAGTGGATGGTGTCCCTCGATCTTGAGGGTCCCTTCCAACCCAAACTCTTCCATGGTCATGGCTGTGGTTGTCACTGGTGGAGTGTCCCCACATTGAAGTGCATCCAAGCCCCATCCACGTGGCTGCAAGACCTTCTCCCTTGAGGATTCCCTAATTCCTGAGGTGATGTTATGGTCACCTCATGGGACAGGAAGGAGGTCATGACCATTTGCCATTGACACTCGATGGTTTATCCCCTTCTTGTAAGCCAGGGCATCCCCCAAGTTCATTTAAGTGCTAATTAGGGCTAATTAGGGCTGAAGTTAATTTCCTATTGGCTCTGGCAGCAGGGGATCCATCACATTTCACTTCTGGTGTCACTCCCTGGCCTGACCATGCTGTCCTTGTCTGGAGAAGGTTGATGTCCCCAACCAAGGTGGTCCTTTCCTTCTCCCTGGGTGTTCTTGGTGCACCACATGGCTCTGGTCCAGCCCATGGACCAGTTTTTGGAAGAGCCACATCCCCAACAGCTGTCAAGTGACACCTTCGAGCATCTCCTTCATCTCCTTCCACCCAGGAAACCCAATAGGCCTTCAGCTGACCAGCAGGTTGGAGGACACAGAAGGACCTTTGGGGTGATGTGACCTCTGCAGGGACAACAGGGCTGGGTCCCTCAAATGGTGAAGCTCCCATGTCCCCATGCTGTGTCCCTGCCATTGTCACCACGGTCAAGATGGGAGTGGAGTGATGTCGATGGAAAGAGATCTCGACATTGAAACAGGATGAGTTGTTGAAGAGACAAGAAACTTGACTTGTTTGAAGAAATAGAAACTCAGTCACCTGCCAGCAGCTCTGGTGGCTCTTTGTGTGGCTTCCTCGTCCCCTACTGGATTTTCCACCTCCTGGGTATTTCCACCTTCTGCTTTTCTTCTGTTCCTCATCGAAAGCCCAACCCTGAGTCCATGGCAGCACTGGAGTCATCTTGCCCACAGACCCTCCTGGGGGCCACCATCATGGTTCCTCCACACATGTTGGGGACAGCAGTGTCACCTCTGGATGGTGTGGAATGTCCATCCCTGCCATGGGTCACATCCCCAGGGCTACCAAGCCCAGGTGGTGCTGGCCTGGATGTTGCAGAAGAGATGATGAAGCCACCGTGGCTGGCTGCAGGACCATGGAATTGTCCATCCCAATTGTCCTTGTTTGCCTCCTCCAACCGTGCTGGTTGGGGTGTCCTGCCAGCTCCTGGGGTGACATCCACAAGCTGTGCTGGTTCCAGTAGGAGGAGGACACTGGTCCACAGGGGTCCTCTGGGTCCTTCCCAACTGGATGCTCTGCAGAGGTCAAGGTTAAGTCCTGGGCATCCCCTGTCCCTTGGGATGTACAGAAGGACCATTCACGTTGCTCATGGCTTGGAGGAGCCACCACCCTCCTCCTGTGGCTGCTGGAGAACCACCCTTGAAGGTGATTTGGGACAGAGGGGGTTTCCTGGGGGGCTGTTACAGGTGGGTGTGTCCCCAGTGTCCCCAAAGGAGTGGTGGAGCCCAAAGCCACTTGCCCTTTGTTTCCCCCACGTTGCCACCACCTTCTTCTGTCCATGACTCCATTGATCAAGTGTGAAGAGAGTCCTGCATGTCACTTATCCCCACCTGTCCCCTCCCTCCTGATGCCAGTTGGTGCCACCACCCACCTTGGCTGCTGGCACCAGGTCAGCTCCACTTGGCCATGATGGGATTGAGGAGAAGCTCCTTGGAGAGGCTGTGGCTTATGGGAAGACCTCTGAATGCTGCAACGGTTGGTTGGTTGGTTTATTGGTTGGTTGGATGGTTGGTTGATTGATTTATTGATTTGTTGGTTAATTGGTTGGTCGTTTGGTTGGTTGATTGGTTCATTGGTTTGTTGGCTGGTCAGTCAGTTAATTGCTTGGTTGATTGGTTGATTGATTGGTTTGTTAGATCATTGATTGGTTGGTTCAGTGGTTCATTGGTTGGTCGATAGATTGATTGGTTGGTTGATTGATTTGTTGGTTGATTGGTTTATTGGTTTGTTGGCTGGTCAGTTGGTTCATTAGTTGGTTGATTGATTGATTCGTTTGTTGGATTGATTCATTGATTGGTTGGTTGGTTAGTCTGTTGGTTTCTCCATTGGTCAGTTGGTTGCTTGGTTGATTGATCAGTTTGTTGGCTGATTTATTGGTTGGTTGATTGATTCATTCATTCACTGCTTGGTTGATTGATCAGTTTGTTGGTTGGTTGGTTCATTGGTTGTTTCATTGATTGGTTGGTTAATTGTTTTTTTCATTGATTGCCTTATTGGTTGGTTTGTTGCTCTGTTGATTTCTTGGTTGGATCATTGATTAATTGATTTGTTGGTTGGTTCGTTGGTTGATTGAATGATTGATTGATTGATTGATTGATTGATTTGTTGGTTGGTTCATTGGTTGATTGAATGATTGATTGATTTGTTGGTTGGTTCGTTGATTGGTTGGTTGCTTGTGATCCGTTTGTTGTTTGGTTGATTGATTGGTTTACTGGCTGGTTGTTTCATTGGTTGGTTTGTTGGTTGATTGGTTTGTTGATTGATCAGTTTGTTGGTTGGTTGGTGGGTTGATCGATTGATTGATTGATTTACTGGCTGGTTGTTTCATTGGTTGGTTTGTTGGTTGATTGATCAGTTTGTTGGTTGGTTGGTTGGTTGGTTGGTTTATTGATCTGTTGGTTTCTTGCTTGCTTGATCGATCGATCGATCGGTCGATCGTTCCATCAGCGCTCCCATCCCACCAGCACCCCTGACCTGTCCACCTGTTGTCCCCCAGTCTGAGGACCTCGGTGCCTGCGCCCAGTTCGAGAGCAGCCGGCAAACCCGGAACATGATGCCGAGCGCCAGCTGCGTCTTCCCCACCTTCAACCTGCGCAAGCCCTCCTCGGAGACGGACATTGAGAACTGGGCCTCCAAGCACTTCAACAAGCACACCCAAGGGCTCTTCCGACGGAAGGTCTCCATCGCCAACATGCTGGCCTGGAGCAGCGAATCCATCAAGAAACCCATGATCATGACCAACGACCGCAACGTCAAGAAGGAGGCGTGCGAGATCTTCAAACTCATCCAGATGTACATGGGCGACCGGCGAGCCAAGACGGACCAGCTCAACGTGGCCTTGGAGATCGCCACCAAAGGTTGGAGCATGCAGGGGCTGCGAGACGAGCTCTACATCCAGCTGTGCCGGCAGACCACCGAGAACTTCCGTTACGAGAGCCTGGCCCGCGGCTGGGAGCTCATGGCCATTTGTTTGGCCTTTTTCCCACCCACTCCCAAATTCCATTCCTACCTAGAAGGATACATTTACCGGCACATGGATCCGGTGAATGACACGAAAGGTAAGTGAGGAACCGTGGCCTGGTGGCTTCTGTGCCCATCTTCAATCCCTGGAAGGGTTCCAGGCCAGGTTGGATGGGGTTTGGAGCGAGCTGGGATAGTGGAAGGTGTCCCTGGATGGTCTTTAAGGTGCCTTCCAACCCAAACCATTCCATGATTCCATCATGTCCCAACCCACAGATTTGGTCCCTTTCTCCTTGGCTGAGTCTCCTCATGGAAAGGTGGATGAGGAACTCATCCAAGATCCCTCCTGGAGGTGCACCCGGTGCTGTGGGGGCTTTCCCACCCTCCTCCTTCCTGGAAATCCAATGGGAGATCCAACAGGAAAAGAGCTTTGACACCTTTGTTGCAGGATCAGCATCATCTCCACTCCTGGAACTTCTCCCATCCCCTGAAGTTCCTTCCAACCCAAACCATTCCATGATTCCATGGTTTCACCATCATTCCCACCTCCAGATGTTTCTTCCAGCTTCTCAAGTAGCTTTGGATCCAAATTCCATGATTCCATGGTTTCACCATCGCTTCTACCTCCAGGTGTTTCTTCTTGAGTAGCTTTGGATCCCAAAAAAACCCTGTGTTGGGATGGGAGCCAGAAGATTCCCATCTCCTGAGGTTTTTGGTCATGGCAGGAAAAAGGGACATAAATTTGGGCTATTTGGGAATTTTAGGAGATCCTCTCCAGTTGTGGGATTGGTTATCCCAAATCCTTCACCACTGGTGCTGATCTGGATGTCCCCATGGGTCGATGTCACCTCTCAGTAGGTCAGGGATGAGGTGGAATTGGGGATCCAGCAGGATTTGGGATTTTGCCACAGGGAGATGGACCCCAAATTGCTCCAGGGATTCCCAGGTGTCCTTCAACTCCCGGGGGACAACGGTGGCACAGCTTGGGAACATGAGGAGATGATCCCAACCCAGCAGACTCCGCCTCCAGGAGATGACCCCGTGTGCCAGAGCATTCCCGATGGGATGCAGCTCCGGGAATGTTGGGATGGATTGGGTTGGTCCCACCAGAGGTGTCAAACTCATTTCCCGCTGGATTCGGCACCTCGGGACAGACTCCGCCTCCAACGCCTCCCCAGCCAATCAGTGCCGTTCCCTGGGATTGGTCCCGAATTCCATCCTCATTTTGAGTTCTGTGTTATTTTCCGGAATTTCGTTGTCTTTGTGTTGAGTCATTGATTGGTTTCATTGTTGTTGTTACGTTGATTTGTTTTGATTTGCATTTTCAATTTCATCTCATTTGGTTAAATTTGCATTTTCAATCCCATCCCATTTGGTTAAATTTGCATTTTCATTGTCATTTTAATTGGGTTTTTATTTCCGTTTTATTTGCATTTCTGTTTTCATTTCATTTTCATTTCAGTTTTCATTTCACTTGTTTTTCTTATAATTTAATGTCAAATTTTCAATTTCATTTCAATGTTTATTTTCATTTCAATTATCATTTTCATTTTAAATTCTATTTTAATTTCATTTCATTTCAGTTTTTCATTTCATTTCAATTTTTTATTTTCATTTCAACTCTTCTTTTAATTTCAATGTTTATTTTCATTTCAATTTTAATTTCAATTTTAATTTCACTTCAATTTTTAAATTTTAATTTCATTTCCATTTTTAATATCAATTTTCATATCAATTTCCATTTTGATTTTTCATTTTATTTCAATTTGTTTTTTAATTTGAATTTTCATTTCATTTCAGTTTTTCATTTAATTTCATTTCAAATTTTTATTTTCATTTCAATTTTCCCTTTAATTTCCATGTTTATTTCATTTTTAATGTCCATTTAATTTTGAATTTTAATTTCAAATTTTAATTTCAGTTCTAATTTCAGTTTTCATTTCATTTCAATTTTTTATTTTCATTTCAGTTTTCATTTTGTTTCAACTCTTCATTTCAATGTTTATTTTAATTTCAATTTCAATTAAAGTTTCAATTTTTAATTTGAATTTAATTTCAATTTCAATTGCCATTTCCATTTCATTTTTGGTTTTTTTTAATTTCAACTTCATTTTGATTTCGTTTTCATTCCCGTTGTTGATTCCAATGTTGGTTTCCGTTTGCTGCTGCCATGACCTCCCCCCGTGAGTTCCTTTTCCAGCCTCACTTCCCGCTGTCCCCGCGTTCCGGGTGTTTTTTCCCAGTGTCGCGGCACCTCCGCCACCTCCTGGAAAGGACCAATAAGAAGAAACCCAAATTGCGAAAGAAACCCAAGCCCCAAATCGAGGAGCACCAGGGTAGGGACCCCCCAAAATTCCGGCAGCGCCCGGAATTCCCGAGGGATCCTTGGGATGGGCAGAGGGAAAACAGGGACAGAGGGGCCGGGTGATTGATTGTGGGGGATTAAATAGGGGAGAGATAGGATTGGTATAATTTACACAATGATGATAATAATAA
>VZRO01004509.1:629-116090 GCA_013397915.1 Daphoenositta chrysoptera
CGCTGTCCCTCGGCGCGGAGCAGCTGCCGCCGCCCCTCAGCGCGATGCCGCTGCAGCAGGGCTCTGCCCGGACCCGGCAGCGCACGGTCCTCCTGGTGGGGATCGTGGTCCTGCTGGCCGCCCTCGTCCTCGCCGTCGTGCTGGCCTCTCTCCTATGCCGCTGCAGCAGGGCTCTGCCCGGACCCGGCAGCGCACGGTCCTCCTGGTGGGGATCGTGGTCCTGCTGGCCGCCCTCGTCCTCGCCGTCGTGCTGGCCTCTCTCCTGACCCACGGCAGGCACGAGGGCAGTCCCAAAATGCTGAAGTGGAAGGACAGGGGGACCACTAAGAACTTGCAAGAAGTCGTCCTGGGACGGTGCTACAACTACATCACGGCGCAGTTCCCAGAGCTGGGGTGAGTAGAGGTCTGGGTCATGCCTCAGGTGTCAGGTGAACGGAACTGTCTCTCGCCTCCACCTGGCCGTGACCACTGGGTTTGCAGTGGCAGGGAGAAATCAGGGGGTTAAGACCCCTGTTTTGTAGAAAAATGTACAGACAGAAACTTGGTCCCGCAGTGGTGGCTTTTTAGGGAAACTACCTCCAGAGGCAACAAAAGTAACATTAATCCTAAGTCAAAACATAATCATAAATGGATTTTGCAACTCCCCTAATGCCAGCTGAAATAAAAGCTGAATTCTAACAGGTTTGAGTACATGGAGGTGAAGCAATTTGCTGTAAAGCTGATCTGCCAAAATCCTGTAATGTGACACTGCAGTCCTATAACCAAAACTACGCAGGAGGGAGGGAAAGGAGAAGGTTCAACACAGATTTATAGGTCAGACAAACATGTTAGAAAAACATTGAGAAGTATATTGGGGTTATTCAAAACTGATGTTTTTAGCATGTGGATAAGACTTCTTGATGAGCACAGAGAGCTTGCATGGAGAAATAGAGGTGGATCACAATACCAGCTCAGCAGTCCCAGGCAACACCTTACCCCAGAGGTGGTCCTTGCTCAGAACATCACAGTGGGCAGTGCAACACCGAAGGCAGCCCATCCCTCCTCTCCTGCAGAAAAGATTCCATGGGCCCAGGTCTGCAACAGTGTATTAGAGCTGAGAACTGATTTTCTGATCCCCTTTTTTGCAGAGAACGGGAAAGTATGAAATAAGGAGGGCCCTGGGCCCCCCAGCAGGTACTGGGGACACCCAGACCCTCGGGACAGGATCCAGAGCAGCCGCGGTGTCTCAGCAGGGAACCCTCCATCCTTTCTGTGGCACCAGCCGTGCTGCTTTGTGTCTGCTGTGAGCCTCTGGCAGACTTCTCCAGCGCCCTGGGCTGAGTGCTGTGGGGCTGCCCCACACCTTGGCCAGGTGATAGGACCATCCTGCTCTTTGTCCTAAAAAAGGCAATTGTGTGGGGCTGCCCCACACCTTGGCCAGGTGATAGGACCATCCTGCTCTTTGTCCTAAAAAAGGCAATTGCCACCGCTTGTTTTCATGACATTGAGCTGATGAGAACAAAGCTGTATATAGTTTGCTTGCATTTGGGTTTCTTTTGGCTTTGGATATCCTGTGCTGTATGAAAAAGCTGACTTGCAGTATTTGAAGGGTCATGCGGAAAAACACGGCCTGAGCACACAGACTTATTCATGCTTTACATTAAATAGTTGAGTGGCTTTAGTGAGGGGAAGGCAGGTTCTTTTACAAATAAAATTAAAATGCTTCTGAAACTTGCAAAATCATATGCATGTTTCTAATAGGATACATTAATTTATTAAAGAAGTATGCACTCAATATTTAAATCTGAAATTGTTTTCAAGCCTAATAGCCTTTATTACATGGGCTTGTTTCATTCAAATTGGAGTGCTGAAGACATGAAAACCACTTTTGTGTGACTATGCTTTCAGTCACTGCCATGCATGTTTTCACTGACAACACAGTCTGAATCTGGACCAAGAATATCACTAGGGATGATTTGTTTAGGCCATTAATTCAAGGACAGTTTTAAAAGTATCACAAATCCATGATCACAAGTTTTCTAAAAAGTTTGTTGTTACAAGGCATAATATTTTGTGCTATTCATAATCCAACAGCATTTAATAGCTTAGTGGCTGTGAGCTCACTTTCAGATTAAATGACTTCTGTATAGCAGGACCCTTTTTTGTTTTAATTTAAGAGACAATTGTTTCGAGGCATAGAGCACAGAAGAAGGAAAAATATACTAGTTTATGTACATCTGAAATGTTCAGATGTTTCCTGAATGGAGAATTAAATGTAGGTGCTTTTCTGGGAATCAAACCCAAGATTGCTCGTTTGTGATTGCACTGAGGTCTGTGCAATTTGTGGTGTAACCAACCACTTCTGTCACTGGCACTTCCTGATAATGACATGGGTGTCTTTAGGACACATCAGAGAGTGGGATCTTTCATCCCTCTCTCTTTCATCATTAATGTAGGCCTTGGATCCTCTGTTGCTTGGGATCTGTGGTGCACTTAATCAAAGAGAAGAGTAGAAACAGAGAACTGCAGAAATATGGGCAGGTTTATGAGCTGAGCAAGCTGTGCCCTGTACTCTGCCAGGACTGTTGCTGCCACTACTTCCCACCATGGGAACCTCACTATCTTGGTTAGAAATCTTCTCATTTTCTCCTAAATTTGTCCATATTCTGTTCTTTCCCTATTAATCTTACACTGACACGTGCATTTGTTTAAAAAGATCTGCTTTTAGGAAACTCATGGACATTTCCTTGCATTTTTTACTTTTTTTTATATTGGAGTCACTAAGTTCCACCTTTGATGATATTTTCTGAGCATAAAATCTATTCACTGTGATAGTGAGTGTGACATTTACTACATTTTGGAGTGCCATATTTCAAATTGGAATAGCTGGCAGGTTTTGAAAAAAAGGGGGATTGTTAACATATGACTATGGATTTGATACTGTTTCTAGCTATCACAGATGGGTTTAACAGAGTTCACAAGTCTACAGGCCCCATTTAGCTCTGCTTTTGCAACTGTGTGCTGTAAATCGTGTGAGAAGGCCTCTGCCATGCTATTGTACACCTTCATTATCACAACTCTTTAATCCTTGAGGATACCTCCTTGCACTCTCCCTCAGCTTACTGGAGCCCTTACACCATGCCCAGCCAGCTTGCTCTGGTCGTGCTCTTCTCTTTTTCAAAACAATCTTTGGGCTGAACCCCAGCCCAATGAGGCCACTGAAAGGCTGCTGCTGTCTGCAGTTGAGTTTTGTAAACACCTCATGCAATCAGATTTTGTCCTGTTGATTTGCTTAATCTTCAAATTCATCAAAACTCTGCATTGAACTTGTTTACAAAAGGACATTTCTCTGGTACTGCATTTCCTCTGGTACTGGATATTACAGCATCTTCTGGTAATAATTTTGTTCAACTGCCTGTGTGCAATACAATGCTCAGGTTTATTTCTGCTGCTGGCTGGATGACTCTTTTCATTTGTACACATGCAATTTCCTCAGTCTTCCTGCACATAACCATTATCATGACAAAGTTCATGAGAAAGAGGAAGGGAATACCAAACACTCCAATAAAGCATTTTCAATATTAGCCCTATTTTTTAGGACAAAAATGTGGATGGTATAGCAGCAAGCTTTAGGGGGTTTGTTTCCTGCACACAGAGTCACACACCTACACACTGACAGTAAAGAACAATATTTCTCCTTTGACTTCCCTGGAAAATACTGGCTCCAAAGCAACAGTTTGTCACAGCTTGGTAGTCTTACCTCTTTTTCAACATTAACAGAAGCTAGAATTTCTGATTTCACTAGTCTTGTAAAAATCCCGCGTGGCCCTCAGTATGTATGGTAGTTTTGGCAGAATAAATCCAAAGGCAGTTCGGTCTGAAGAAACAATTTCACCTCAAGTAACTTCGTCCTCTCCTTCCCAGTGATACGGACTCCCTCTTGTGGCTAACAAGCCGCTTGCAAATCTCTCCTCCAGTCTCATGCAAAGCGAAATTTCCAAGAATCTAGCGCTGGTGCAATCGGCGGGAGGAGCTGCAGGCTCACGGCTCAGGTCAGAGCATTCAGCAGATCCCTGCTGACACAGACCGGTTGTGGTGAGACAAAAACTCACCCCTCGCTCGGAGGATGCTGCTAATGATGGTTTGGCACCTCGGGACCTGCTGGGGAAGGAAAAGTGGCAACAGCCGTAGCCTAAGTTAACTGGTTTAGGTTTCCTCTTCACCACGTTTAAATTGGCAGGCTGAGACCAGGAACCATCAGCACTTTGTGACCTGGGGAACGAGTGGAGAAGACACATTGTCTAAAAGGTCATAGTCACTAATGCCCAAAGCATAAACGACGCTATTTTTGGATCTAGAAATAACTGATTTTATATTTGCAGCTCGAGAGAATTTTCATTCCCAGTTAATGACTGCTCCCCCCTCACATCTGCTGTTACTTCTCAGTCTTTAATTCACAGAATCACAGAATGGGTCGGGTGGGAAGGGACCACAGAGGGTCAGCTGGTCCAACCTCCATGCTCAAGCAGGATCATCCTGGAGCACATTGCACAGGGTTGCATCCAGAGAACCTTGCAAGAACCTATTATTTCAAATTTGTTTGGAGTCAAACCAGCTTATTTTTTGTCTTAACTTCTGACAGGAAGAGAGCACCAAGGACACAGACAGGGAGCAGTTTCAATAACACATGTAACTGCCAGGCCCAACAATGCCACTGTGCCTGACTAAGCAGTGCAAAAACCTGAGGATGAAGCTGAAAGTGTAAAACTTCAATACATTTTAAATGCAATCTTGTGTGGACACCATATATTTCTCCCTTAAATATAATAAGATCAACCAATGTTGTTTTTATCGTTAGCAGCAAATTCCGTTATAACCGATTTTAACAGCCTGTAATTCCATTAGATTTAGCAAGAGTTGGTGCATGTCCAGGAGAGCTTTGTCTTCTGATTGCACAATCATGAACGCATTTTGCCTTTCCATTCCTTTGCAGCCTGTGGAGATGGAGATATGTTTTGTCAAAAAGAACATATGGACCATGATTTTGTGTGAGATACTATTGCATTCACAGCATAATCTCTTCCTGAAAGAAATCTGGGTTTTGTTGTATGCTTACTTTTGCATTTTGCCTTCATGCTTTACTAGGCATTTTTAATCTAATTTCCTTGTGTTTGTTCACTGATTGTTAATGCTTTCCCATCAAGCATGGTACTAAATACCCATTATTTGATTCAGTGTCACAAAAATCCTAGCTTTATTTTTTGTAGCCATGATATTATACTGAAACTTACCTGAGATTTGTTTTTTCATTGAGAAAATATGCCTTACATAAGAGAAACCATTACTGAACCAGTCTTCTGAAGAGTACAAATTACTACCCAACTGTAATGCATTAGACCCTCTTAGAGTGCTCTGCTAAAGCTTCCTAATTTGATATCCATCAAACTGCAAAGGATTTAGTGTTTCTTTGTTTTTAAGAATACGCTTTCTAAAAAAAATCTCTTATCATTGCTGTGCCATCTTTTTTGGTCCCAGAGCAAACAAAAGGCTTTATTTGCACTGTCTGTGGAAAGGACACGGGGCCTGGTGACAAGCTGAACATGGCCCGTGGGTGTGCCCTTGTGACAAAAGGCCAGTGGTGCCTCGGGCTGCGTGAGAAGGAGCGCTGGCAGCAGGGGGGCAGAGGGGCTCTTTCCCCTCTGCTCAGCCCCAGTGAGATGCATCTGCAGTGCTGGGTCCACTTCTGGTCTTGTCACTACGAGGGAGCCAGGGACATACCTGGAACACATCCAGTGAAGGACCATGAGGATGATTGAAGTGTCTGAGATACAGAGGGGGTGGAGAGAGCTGGCACTGTCCAGCCTGGAGAAGGGAAGGCTCGAGGTGATAAATACTAGATGCGGGGAGTAAAGAAGAGAGAATCAAACTTTTCTCAATGGCAGTCAGTTGCAGGACAAGAGGCAATGGGCACTAATTAAAGTACAGAAAATTCTATTTCAACATAGAGGAGAAAACGGGGATTTTTTACTATGAGGGTGATCAAAGAATGGAACACGTTCACTGGAGATTTTGTGGAAGCTCCATCCTTGGAGATATTCAAAACCAGACTGATTCTGGTCCTGAGCAACCTTCTCTGAGCCAGAGACTGGACTAGATGATCACCAGAGGTGCCTTCCTTATCCTTCATCTCTTAGGAAATGCTTTTGGGCTTGTAAGAGGTCGAGTGGGAAACTAGGACAAACAGCAGTGAAGAAATGTTTTGGCTCATCCCTAATGGAAATGGTGTTGATATCTTGTTCCTATATCTGGTTGGTCTCTGAGCACTAAGATGGGCACTGTATCATCATAATAACACACTGCTTATTAAAATACCCAAATCCTAACATTTGTGTATGCTGTTAATGCTTCCCTCCCTATTGCATGTGCTTGTGTGCTGACTTTAATACCCTTTCTGTATTAGCCTTTTTTATATGATACATGCATAGCTCTGTTTTTCATTTCTTCTGTCCTTCAATGTTTACAGCAAGGTTTTCTTTTACAATTGTTTTTCCCCAAATTGTATACAGGTGATTTCGACTGTTCCTGTAATTTCTTGGTAGCAAAGATATCATTACTAGTATTAACAACTGTTTGAGTTTTACTTAAAAATACACTTCTATTGAAAAATGCTGTACTGAGCTTTAATGGGGAACTGGAATATAATGTTTAGTAGGCACAAATAGACAGTGATTAGTACGTGAGAATATAGAGGCAGGGCTACTGGCTCTGGAGTTTGTCCTTCAAGAGAGTCCTCATGCTGTTTAAAGCTAATTTCTGTAACTACTCTGGGCTGTAAGATAGGAGTCTATTTGGGTTTTATTGTCATCTCTTTCTAAAGAAAGCTCATTAGAAAGAATTATCTTGTCAAGAGACAAGTTCATAGGGCAGTGTGTAGCTATCATATATTTGTTCTTGAGATAATTAATCACTAGCATATTTATTTGTGCCCTTCTGGAGTATAAATGCCACTGTGAGGCTGTGAAAAGGCATCCAGTTCTGGGCAAAACTCAGGTTCCATTCTGTGTGGAAAATCTACCCTCCCATGCTGTAACTCCACAGACAAACCAAGGTCTGGGAGTCCAGCAAATTTAAGGGGGAGATGTCAAAAGATACATTGTCTTTTGTCCATGGCAAACATCGATGTACTGCTAAAGTACAGAAATGTTGAGATCTGAATTTATCTCTCACTTTGACAGCCATATGTCAACTCACCTGTCAGTTTTCTATATTGAGTTATTATCATATAAAAATTGTTATAAAATTACTCTATATTTCTCATCTACTCAAACTTTTTACATTCATTTTACAGTGTTTGGATATTTAATGGTTCTTAGTACAAGATTCTATAGAATTTCAAATAATTTTTCACATTTGGGTTAGTCTACACATGTTGCATCACTATATTAAAATATCCTTGCAGTCAAAATCTTCTTTGGTTTTCATCCCAGATACTAGAGAGAATATTATTCTGTCTGTACTGGCCTTCTACACTTCAATCAGAAGTATTTGCTGATGAAATACTTTTCAACTGAGTTTTCCACTGTAACTCTTTGCAGCTCTTTAGTCATGCACAGTCATTTAGCTGCCTGTTCTTTGCCTTCTCTCTTGTTTATTGGTTTTATAGAATTGACTCTACAGGGCAATGTCTTGTGGCTGTCTAAATTATAGCATCACCAGAGGATTGAAATTATGAAATGTTTTTATGAGCTTGTTGCTGAAAAGGGGAATACTGTTCTCTCCCACTTTTCCCTGCTTCAACTCTCCAGTAACATCTGTAGAGATGACAGTAAAAAAAACCACACTCAGAGGTGGTATCATTCAGCTGTCATTGCCAAGGTATGGTTAAAACTCAAGAGCTGTTTAACACCTCAGAGCACCGTGAGGAAATATAACTCTGCTTATGCGTAGGGATAGGAGGAATAGATCCTTTTTCCCTCTAGGGTCAAATGAAAGTCTGTCTCAAGTGTCCAAGGATTAAAAAGATACGCTAAGTGTGCATTCTGTCTTCCCAGGGGATGACAACAATATAAGGAATTAGCAGGGAGCTCACTCACAGTTGTACTAAATCTCTGGTCTGTTCCTTTGTCTGTGTCCTGCTGACACAGAGCACCCTTAAAGCAGGGACTTCTCCCAAATTACTGCATTTATGTCACATCCCAGCAGCTTCAGTTCTATTAAAAACAAACAAACAAGCAAAACAAAACAAAACAATGTAGTGAAAATTCACTATGGGGGGGAAATTCACTGTGGGAGGGGAAAGTGAAGCTGCATTAAGCCATTGAATATTTCCCTGCTGCAACATACTTTAATTTAGATCACCATTACAGAAGTATTTTTATAAGTTTGATATTAAAATTAAAACTCTTCTAAAAATACCCTTTTTGATCAAGGGGCAAGATGCCAGATTAATTTATTCCTTCCATATCTCTTGATGACATGGCCCTCACTTGGAAGCTTAAACTACAGAGCACCTGTGACCCTCTGTCAAAATGCAGTCCAGGTGAGACTCCTGCCCTTCTGGAGGCTCTGTTCCACTTACAGAGCATCTCTGAAAACACCATCTGTTTTAGCAGCTTGTTTTTTCACCCAGGGAGGCTGAAATCCCGGCAGCAAAACAATCTGCTTATGCAGATGAACTCTTCACTGGTTACAGCTGCCACCTCTTGGCTCGACCCTTCCCGGAAGGGTGATAAGGCTCAGTGTTGTCCTGCAGCACCAATTCCCGACCCACATAAAATACTCTGGGAGCTATAAACCAAAGCCACAAATGCTCCTGCCCTTAAAACCTTCTTATTGCTGCCAAAGGTGAAGGACTGGTGTGATGGGGAGCTGTCACTTGCTCCAGGTCACTCCCTGCACAGGATCATAGCAAGCCCTGAGGTGCACCCAGCAGCAATCTCACTTCGTACTTCTTTTTCCAGACCTCCAGGCTTCCCCTCTTTGCCATGCAGATTTTAATTGTTCTGCCTACAGGCAACCTTTCCAGAAGTAATCTTTTTCAGAGGCAGGGTTCTGGATTTCCCTCTCTATCACCAGTCAGTTCCTCCAATGCTTTGTTTACTGACTTTGGAACTATTTAATTAGCAGAAAGCAATGCTTGACAAATCAAGCTGCCAAAAAAAAAAAAAAAAAAAATCCAACATGTCATTTTCATGTTGACAAAAAGTCTGTTACCGTAAGTGTTATGGTGGCAAACACTTTGCAGTAATTAAACTAACTGGAAAACGAGAGGCTTTTGCTTGTTGAAGACACTGAGATTGACAGGTCTAATTTTTTTCCTTCATCTTTTCCCTTGCTAATTTTCCCCCTTTCCATTATCAAATGCTAAAACCAGCAGACAGTAGTGCCCTCAAATCCTCAGCAACGACAGTGTTTTGGTTGACCTCTCTTAATTCCCATCTGTCTGATTTTTAGGACAAAGACACCTGATGGGAGGGTTTAGGTGCCACAACAATAAGAAGGAACCCGATCCATTGAATGCACGGCCCATTTTCTATCTCCGTGCATGAAGAACCCACGTTTTCGGGGCTGAGCTCAGGTGCTGCTCCCGAGCAGCTGCTGCTCCCACCTGATGGCAGTGTTCTCCTTGCTTTTAGCTCCCAGCCCGATCCCCTCCGGACACAGCCAAACACAGCTGCCCGGGCTGTCCTTGGCACCAGCTCCAAAAAACCGCTTCAAAACAGCAGTGAGACACGGCAAGGCTGGAAGTAGGGAAGGGAAAGCCGAAGAAATAATAACCCAGAAATATTTAGGGCAGAAAAGGTAGCAAAAGGATTCTGGTTACAGAGGGCTTCCTCTCAACACGGGCATAAATGTTACTGTTCCTTGCATAATTTCTGACATAAAGACATAGCTACACATAAAGATCACATGAAAAAACAGATTGAATATGGATGTATAGATTTCACTGCGTGTACAGCCATCACAGTTTACCAAAATGCAGCAGATAAATCGACACAGGCAAAGATGGATCTGTTAGATGCAGAAATGTTGCTGTGCCATTTAGTTCCTTTGATATGCATTCTCCTCCTGAGATACCTGGGCTTTTACAGGTGAAGCCCATGCCTCAGATCCCCAGAAGAGTGAAAACTGGCTTTACGCCTTTAAGGAGCTATGTTATAGCCACAAACATCTTGCTGACTTTTTAAAGGGTCAGATTTCTGAGTGCTGAGGTTCATCACATTTTTGGCTAGTGGTAGTAGCAAACGGAAAGGATTTTCTTACACAAATTGCAGAGGTTTGATCACTGCACAGCTTAGGTACGTGGGCTCAGGGAACTGTTTCCAGCTCTAACTTCAGAGCCTCACCACAGGGCTACAATTAAAATCTCAGGGTGGACTGAAGACATTGCAATGTTTTAGATATAATATTCTGGACCTTGGAAAAGCTGATATTGATTGCAGGGGAGGAGAACAGGTTTCACCAGAGAAGTGTCTGTGCCTGGAAGGGTGATTTGAAAACATGGGCAGAGTTGGTTGAGTTCTCCAGAACAAAGTCTGGAAGTAATTCTTTACTTGTAAATTTGAAATGGGTCCCAGACTTGAAGCATCTCTCTCAAACTCTTGAGTAGAAAATTAGAGGCAACACAGCCCGAGGGAACACTGCCCTTCTTAAGATGTTTTCAGCATTCAGTGTCAATCCAGTGCTGAACTGAGAGCAAGACACAGTTCATGGTGTAACTAAAATCAGCAGGGATTAAACTTATCCTTGATATTAAACCAATTAAATCAGTTTCAATTGGGGATGAATTTGCTTCATCATGTCCAGCTAAAGAAAAAAAAAAATTGTAAAACAAAGAAAAAAAATCTATAGTAACAGTGATTTACCAGATAGCTCAGTGCCATCCCATTCCTTCCAGTGTAAGGATGCTCTTTCAAGGTTAGCCAGACCAGTGTATAGATATGCAAGAAATAATGATGCAGAAGCTGTCCATTTTTCTAATATGCACATTAAAATTTGGCTGCTGGGATAGATGCTAATGGAAATATTCTTGGCCCCAGATTTCCCTTGATACATTAATTCATATACAAGGCAAATGGATAGAAATACTCAAATTTATTGGAAAATGCAATTTCTACCCCAATGTAAGGACAAATGGAGGATATGCTTTGCAGTATGTATAATATTTGGATTTAATAAGGAAAAGTTTATTTGCATCCCAGCCCTTATTGTATACTATATTGAGTTCAGGGTAGAGTCTCTAGCTCAAAAAGGTCTTAAGGCAAGTTCTTCAGTCCTTGTTTTCCAGAGAAAGGTTGCAGTTTTCAAGTTTACAGAAGATTTCACAGCGTTCTTTCTGTTAGTTATTATTTCACGTTTACCAGCATTGCCCAAATCCTATTCATAAAAATAAAACTTGAAAATATTAAACATAAATTTAGAGTATATTTATGTTACATATCACTGAATTTGGATTTAATATTTCAGAGTCTATAGTAGAATAAAAGGCCTTAAATATTTCAGCATAAACAAAGTTTAGCCTCAAAGGAAGAAATCCATTATGCCTAAAGAGATGATATAATGATATTTGCAGATAGGATGCAGAATTATTTTGTATACAACCCAAAATACACAAACAAAAACCAGAGAAAGAGAGGACCCAAGGCCCACAGCAGTGTGGGACACAAGAGTATTCCTCATGGACTCCTGAATTATCTGAGTTTGAGAAATTTAATTATCTAGTAGAGTGAGGATGTCTTTCGCAGACTTTCCTTCTTTTGTAAATCCAGAAAGAAAACTAAATCAACACCTTCTATGACTTGGCAGCAGCCTTAAGAGAAAAGTTTGTTTCTCAGGCATTTTTTTGGCAAGGCACGTGTTCTTGTTTCAACCTGAAGCTGTTTTTGCTGGAATTTTTAGCGTTTCAGCAAACTTCTGATATTGTTTTCAGAAGGCCCAGAGCTACAGCAGGTCTCTGCCCTCAGCTCTGCTCAGTGTGAGTTAAATGCTGCACACCAGACAAATATTTTCCTTCTGTGCTGGAAAAAGGGTCAGGTGAAACTTTATTAACAGAGTCTACCTCAGCAGTGAGACTGGAAAGAATGGCATATCTTCCTGGAGCTGGGATTTGCAGGTCCTCAGGTCTTCTCAGTGCTTATCCCATGTAAACCAAAATCACAGTTCTATGTGCCTGGTAATCTCTTTAGGATGTGGGACAAAAATTGTGCCTCATATCAGAGAAATATCTTTCCAGTGGCAAATTAATGACTTATTATTATTAATCTGTAAAAAAATACATGTTGATAGGGGAGGACAGCAAAAAGAAAAGGTTGTTTAGCTTTTGTATGTTTTTTTTTTTTTTTTTTACATTGATGATCTGTATTTTTATTTCTAAAACAATGCTGAAATTGCCTAGTTTCCATAAAATCCCATCTTCTTGACTTACCATTCTTCTGTGGTACAAGTAGCAGAACCACACCAATTAGCAGCTGTAGAAGAGCCTCCCTCATTTGCAAATTATGACCTACAAACTTCTGTGATATTAAAGATACAATTTGGCTGAGCTCTGTCAGGACTGTGCATAAAGACTCTTCTCTCAGGTTTTGGTGACACTGACACACATCATCCAGCGCTGAGTTTGGTGTCTTGGAGGGACAGAACACTGATGCTTTGCATTAGTGACTCAGCAATCTGTCTTGGCATGATCATGAATCACCTGGATGGTTTTCTTTGTGCCTCTCATGGCCAGGACTAGGGTCTAGCAGCAGAAATGCTTTATATTGTGTCTATCTCCTACCTCTCTGCTTTGGAAATAAAAAAAAAAAATGGTTTTTTTATGGATTCTTGAAAAATATTTTGTCTTCTGAGACCAAGCATGAAAACATTGCCACATGAAAGGATAGATCACCAGGTACCCAGCTGTCGCCTGTGGCTGTTAACGCTCTTACATAAAGCAGATTTCAGGAGCAGCTTAAAAAAAAGGAAAAAAAAAAGTACTGCCTGGAGGACAAATCATTTGACAAATTAGAAAGTTCGAGCTATATAAATGTCTATGAGATGTGCCTGTGCTTCCAGCCAAGCCCTACAAATTATCTTTATGATACCACTGACGGTGCAGAGCAAAGGGGACAGCTGCCTTTCTCCAATATCACCCCTCAATCAGCAGGAGCCCTCTCTTTTGGATGATTCAGTGTGTCCATGTTTTAATCCTTTGTGGCAGAGAGAGGTATTTACAACTTCCCAACCCCTAAACAAAGTACCAAAGTTTGGAGCATGGTCTCTGTGGGTTATTTATGCTTTGCAGCCAGAGAAAGGTTCCTCCAGGAGAAAATTTAATATACCCAAGTTCAATCCTGCTAAGTAAAACGTGAATTCTTGCTGACACAAGAGTGCAACAGCAACTGTGCTCCCTGCAGCACCCGCAGCTTGGCTTCTTATTTCTACAGTGATGTAACTGCAAGTGCATTTAGGCTCTTGAATGAAAGATAACAGTCCCGTTAAAAAGCCATCCTTGTTACTGCTCTTTATTTACCAAGAGGTAAACTTGGTTCATATAAACAAGAGGTGTGGTCCCTAATGCAACTGGGGCTGGCCCTGTGACAAACTGACATGACACAAAAGGCAATTTGGGACTTGCCAGAGCTGCCTCGGCTGGCCATTTAGCTGGAGACCCTCCAGGCTGACGTGCCCTGTCCCTGCTCCCAGGCTCAGTTTCAGACAGCACTGTACAGGGGCACCTGATCTGGATCCTGGCTATACGTGTGCAAATCAACTGTGCCTCTGGCAAAGTCAATAGCTGCAAATTAGTGCATAAACAAAAATAATCTCAGCTAAATTGCTGCTTTTGGTTTGGTCCCAAAAGCTAAATCACTGCTTTTATTTTAGATAAAATTACAGATATTTTTTCTGCAGGGTCAAACTCTCTGCAGGGAGACACATGAGCATATTTTTGGCTGGCTGTATCTGAGGGGACAGCATCCTTTGGCTATAATTTTAAAATGTACAACCAATAGTCTGAGAACCAATTTGCTTGTCATGATTTGGTACAAATAATCAAGAAATTTGATCTTTTGGTTATGTAAAATCAGCATGGATCATTTTAACGGATAAGTACATAGATGACATGCAGGTATTGCAATAAGCAGTAATTTGAAATGCAGGAAAGAGAGAAAGAGGATTTGGAACTGTTCATTCCTTAGTATATACTGAATTTCCTGAAGATACTCTGCTTTTGTAATGGATCATCTATTCGGTGCCTGAGCATATTTGGAATTCTTTTAACATCTGATCCAGAGTGTTTGACTATAACAGAGGGAGAACCTTTCACAGACACAAATACTCATAAACATTTATTAACTATGTTTTAATCTTTCGGCAGAGATAAGGATTGCCTAAAAATATGGGAATCATTAAAAGATGCATTCGTTTACAAGAATCCCTGTAATATCACAGCAGAAGATTATCAGCCTTTAATGGAGCTCGCGAGTCACCCCATACCCTGTAACAAGGTAACAGCACAACGCAGGGTGGGCTCTGGTGGGCTGGCAGGTCTGGGCAGTGCTCTGGGCGAGGGGATCTCATCCCTAACAACTGTGAGGGTCTGTGGCTTGGTGAGGATGGTATTCTGCTTTTGCCCTACTGCAACAGTCCTGCAGTTACACCTTCGGACCCCCGTGACCCTGTCCATGCCCTGTGGCTGGGAATCATCCCCGTGTAAGGCTTGCCTCGAGCCAGTACCAGGCTCATCCCCGTGAAGTGACAGTCCCTGTTCCCTGAGCATATGGCTCTCTGAAGGGAGCGTGCCATCATGCTGGTAGAGGGACACTGCTTCCAGAAACCTGTTCTTCCATGAGCAGCACAAAAGCAAACAACAAATTTGGTGTATATCCTATGAGAACTGGTCAAACCTTTCTTTCAAAATCCTTTAAAAGCTAAACATGTCCCTTTCCACAAAAAAAAAAAAAACCCACCCAAAATATTTTGCAAATAAGAGTGTTCAAATAAAAACTGACCCACCAAGGGTGGACTTGCTGCATTTCAACAAAAACTAAAACTCCTTCATGAACTTTCTGGTTCTCTCCTGAAAAAACTTCTGACCAGCTGTAGTACAGCTATCACTCACCAGACATTGTACCTTATTTCACAGTCACTGTTTTGGAGCAAGACAAATGACCTCGTTCATCGTTATACAAAATCCAACCAAAATTTCCTTACTTTGGAGGACACCTTGTTGGGTTATATGGCTGATAGAATTTCGTGGTGTGGAGACCCCTCTGCCCCAGGTAATCTACACCTAAACACAATTCTTTTCACATTATTTTCTGGTGATTTAGTTTAAACCCTTAACTGTCCAATATTTTGGAAGTCTGAAAATAATACCTATTTCTCAGGTTAGATTAAAAGCCACAGCTTTGGATGTTATTTTAACACCAAGTTGTTGCTTGAACTAATGGTCACATCTAGCCCTCCTTTCCTAGTTTGCTTGCTTCCACCCTGTGACTCCTATGGGACAAACTGTGAAACAGGAGTGTCATTCAAACAGGACCACAGGCCAGTCAAAGTGCTGGGGCAGTGTGCAGGTGCCGTGGGGGTATCACTGCCCACATGACTCCTGGGCTGGTCCTTAAGGCTAGGAACCTTTAAACTGGGCTGGAAGTGCTGAAAATGTTGGGCAAAGTTTAATTTTTCAATGCAATTAGACAGCACTTATCAAGAGCCAACCTGTTTCTCGCATTTGGGATTGTGTGTTTTCCCTTCTCAGTTTTCTGAGAATTACTTGTGATATGGGGTCTGCAACTCCCTCCCTGAAAAGACTGTGAGCAAACAGGAAGACCTTTGAACAGATGCAAATTCCTTTTCTCTTAGAGTCCTCTCCTCCTGTAGCCTTCTTGCTTTGGAAGAGGGCAAGTCTTTTTGCTCACAAAGCCACATAAGCCTTGCAAAAATATGCACTCTAACCTTAGCAATTGTATAAATGTATTTTTTCTCAGGAATCAACTATGAATCTTGTCCAAAACGAAGTGAATGTGAGAGTAATCCAGGCTCTGTGTTCTGGAAAATGGCATCCAAGATGGTAAGAGTTAGAATAAATCTCCCTGAACCCAAAAGCGTGGAAAGGCACTAAGTTCTTGACATTACCAAAATATATGATTTTGCAGATTGGACTTAAAACATGGAACAGTAGAAGTTGACAAAAGCTTTGCCTCCAGGTGTTAAAAATCATTGTGTTGGAATCTGAGGTCCCATATTTTATGTACAATATTTAATGTCCTTGTAGTTTGGGCATTCTTTTTGTGGACAGAGGCTGAGTGTCAGTGTCTAGAACAACCCCTGGCAGAGAGCTGGAGCTCTGCAAGTAATACTCACAATTATAACAATCACCTTAATTAAATCACAGGACTTAAACTGCTGCAGTAAAATACATTTTAGCATGCCAATGTGGAAAGCAGCACCCAAATTGGCACAGAAGTTTTCCAAGAGGCCGAGAATCCCCTTGCACTTCCCGGCATAAACCTGAAGAGCACATCCTCCCACATCAGTGTCTGGCAAGGTTCCTGTGATGTCCCCACCCGTAGACACATGCCAGTTCCCATCACAGGAATGAGATCCTGCTGGTCCTAGCTAAGCATTCAGCCTGGCTTTGTTGAATCAGCACTTTACAGGAACAAACTGCCAGAGAAAAAACTGATGTCCTGTATTACTTTAATTTTACATATTTCTCAAGATTTCACCCCTGATATGACTATCAGTAGATGACTGCTCAGGTGGAAAACAAGCATTCCTGTATGCTCCAGCTCTCATGTATGTAAGAAAAAGTCTACTTACCATAACAAAAAAAAAAAAAAAAAAATTGTTTTGTGGGTAAACTAAGAGTGAAAATGGTTCAGTTCCAGAGTCTGGGAGAGATGAAACCACCATACAGACTGAGGTTTGCTCAGCTGCAGGCTTCGTAGCCATATAAATTCAAGATCTACTAAAATTCATGCTTATTACATTAGAAATTTACACATAATGAAACTTCTTGAAACTTTGCACCTCTCAAGATCTGAGTTTGAGCCACACTGTTTAAGAGGACATGAAAGATTTGATAAGTACAGTCACCTGCATTAAGCTTTTAAAAAATTCTTTGTCTTCCCAATGGATTATATATCTAGAGTAAGTACTGTATAGCCCTTAGTAGTCTTTAAATATTTGGACATTAGTTTCAAAGAATAAAAAAGCAGTGATTACACGATCCAGTATATTAAAAATCAAATCAAAGAAAACTCAGTGATTTACTAAAATATCAAGAGAGAAAAATCCCAATCCACAAAAGAACACAGAGCATGAGTCACATGGAAACAAGTATGTGATGGTCTGTGTGTCCTTAAACTAGTGTTACCTCTGTTCTGGCTTGTCCTTACTTCCTGAGCTAAAGCAGTCTGAGGATTATGCTGAATTACTACAGACAGCTGTAGTTGCTGGGGCTCTGGAAAGCCCCATGAAGACTGAAACCAGCCAAGTTGCTTTACCAGTCTCATGCAACCTTAGACTGCCAATTCATAGCTGTCTAATGAGGCTTTATCACAGTTTTGCCATAGCCTTTAGAGGGGTTTTTTTTTGCACTGAAATGTTCTGCAAAAATATTGTCTAGATTCTCTGCTTGTGTTAGACAGTTCTGAGGACATCAATTAATTCTACCAGCCCCAAGTCTGACTTGGTAGTGCATGTAGTGTTAGAGTGTAATGTCCATTGGTTTTGTTCAGTTTGCAGAAGCAGCATGTGGTGTGGTTCAGGTGATGCTCAATGGATCAATAGAAGCTGGAGCTTTCAGAAGCAGCAGGTATTCCCTCAGCACACAACCATTCATGTTTCTGTGGGGCTGCATGCAGTGAGTGTGTCTGCCTGTGAGTCCCAGTGCAGAAGGGATTTTGGTAAATTCACCGCTGGCTGTTGTAAAGCTGATTCTTTTAACTCCTTCTACACAGAGACTGTAACTGAAATCCTTCAGAGGGTGTGCAGGTGGGGTATCCAGTGTGCTCTCACTGCACAAAGTAACTTGATTAATACAGTTTCTTTGGTTTTACCCCACTAGACTGTGCATCCTTGGGTTACCAGGCTGGAAGTGCTGCCTGGAATAGTATCGGAAGAGGAAGAATTTGCTTGCTGGGGGAGCAGCCATGGTCATTTCCCTGGCACCAAACCAAATCAATAGCCAGGAAACTGAACAGGAGAAGAGGCACTAAAGATGGCAAAACTTCAGCTTGTTTCTGTGTGCAGACAGTTTCAAAAGTCCTCCTGAAAGTGAAATAGGAATGGGGAGAAAACATTTGACCATAAGGCAATTAAATATCTATGAAAATCCATTGGCAAGATAGTGTTCTCTCACTGAGTGTAATAGCAGCACTAATAAACACTGGTATTTGGGGAGTGTACTCTCTACATCTCTCTGAGATAACTAAGAGTGTTTTGCTGTTTTGTGTTCCATTCTTACAGCATCTTTGGAAGTATTGAGGTCTTTAACCTGAATCCAGATAAAGTCTCTGAAGTGCACATTTGGCTTATGCAAGACATTGGTGGACCTCAGAGGTAAGTCACACGGGTGCACAGTGAAGAGCAGTGTGTGGAAGGCACAGGGCATGGGGCAGGTCTGACAGTGACACTGTCTTAAGCTCATGAAATCTGCTCTACATTCATCCTCTAGATGCTTACTTTGCAGGAAAGAATACAGTTTGTACTGTTGTTTCCTCTAGTATTATTTGTGGGTACTGCTGAACAATTACAGCTAAGACACAACGACATTTCCCTTGCTTTCTAGAGGTCCCATGACCTTTAAGTTCCTTTCAACATCACTGAGCTCTACAGATCTTTGCTTTGGGGGCAGCACTGAAGTCAGAGACCAGACTGT
Organism: Daphoenositta chrysoptera; assembly: GCA_013397915.1. Taxonomy (NCBI): domain Eukaryota; kingdom Metazoa; phylum Chordata; class Aves; order Passeriformes; genus Daphoenositta; species Daphoenositta chrysoptera. The sequence continues at coordinate 19,474 of VZRO01004509.1, forward strand.
TTGCAAGGGTTAACAGCTGGGAAATATATTTGTCCATAGGAATAGCATCATTATCCGGAGCACAGCCATTTTTGAATGCCAGAACAGGTTGTGGAGTCTCCATCTGTGGACATACTCAAAACTTAACTGGGACCTGGGCAACCTTCTCCAGCTCATATTGGTTTGACTAGGTGATCTTAAGCAGTCCTTTCTTACCTAAATAATTCTGTGATTTTTAATAACAAATCCGTGGTTCAAATGCTTACCATGGAATTACTGATACCAGAACAGCGACCTCAAATCTCATCTTAGCCTTTCTGAGTGATCTTTTTCATCCCAATCAGATTCATTTGCAGATCTACAACATTTCAAGCACTAAGCTGGAGGCTCTGTGCCTTTGACTCCTCCTTTCAGTGCCAGTTCTGTGGCTCACATGGTCATCGTGCACTGCCACAGTTTTCCCCATTGTTAAGGATCTCTGTGACAGAAAGAGCAGCCTTGGTGCCATGGATCAGGAAGCAGGCTGTGATGATGCAGTGCAACTTAGGAAGGAGTGTGGACCTTGCTCAGACAGCCTCACTCTCTGACACAGTTCCAGCTCCAGTGTTGCAGCCCCCCCCTCAGCCCAGACACCCAGAAGTGTCCCCATTCCACATGAGCTGACAAACCTGCCATGCTTCACAGGTGAGCATCTGTGCAGGGGTCAGCATACCAGACTTACTCTTGTGGTCCTTTGCATGAAGGGTTGCTGAAGAAAAGGACACTGAGTAATTTTTACATCAGTTTCCCCAGACATGGCACTGGATCCTTTGTCAGAAAAGCCATCGTGCTCCCCCCCAACAGCTTCAAAAAGACAGTGCCCTGCCAGCCCTCTCACTGGACACATCCTCCTCCTGTGGCAAGTTCATAGCAACTTCCTTTTTATTTTCTACTTGCTTCCAAGGAGAGAGAGGGAGGGTAGCCCCAATAATACGTATTCCTTATATCTTCTGATTTGTATTCCATGTTGAATCACTGATAGCTTGTCAAGTCCAGTGAACAAAAAAGAGCTGGCTGTGCTTTCCACTAACGTCATGTTAGGAACTGGATTTTCCCCCAGTAGTAGAAATGAGTCCTATACTCTGGATGAGGAGATGCTTTTAACCCTGAGGCAGCAAGTATTTTGCTGTGTCTCTGTTTGTGCCTATGACACTTGTCACTTCCCACAGATGGCCTCCTGCACGAAGCTCTCATGCAAGACTCACAGCTGGACCTCACATAGTTTCTACCAGCAAAGGCCCAATGGTAGCAAAGCTCCACAAACCCAATGGACTTTATAGCACATTAGCAAACAAGCTTTTAAAGAATCTTACCTCTAATAAAGCAGTGACATCGTGTGGAATTTAGGTGAGCATTTTGTACTCACAAGGAACACAAGTAACTGAAGTATTCTCTCTACAGTGAATCCTGCTCAGGTCATTCCATTCAGAGGTTAATAAGCATCTTAGAAGAGCGAAACTTTAAGATCATCTGTGAAGACAACTACAGGTAATTATCCACTCTTTCTGGTGACAACTTTGCTAACATAAAACTAATATTGCAGATTTACAGCAAGCTAGAGCAGCCTTCCTCCTTACTGCCATGACATCCCTCCAGCCTGGCTGGGTCTTTCTCAGGGCTTCCAGCCAGGCTGCAGCCCTACTGTTGGCTGGGTCTGGGGCTTGCTCTTTGCCCTACACTTCCCATTGAGCATGTTCAGTTGTTTTCAGGGAGGGAGCAATCCAGCTGCCAGATTTTCCTCTGACTGGGCTTTTACATAAAATAATCTGAACCAAACAGGCAGCTTTCCTCCCTGCTGCATACAGATAACACAGGATGCCAAGGGTGGTCCTTACTTCCTTCACCATGGTTTGAGTGTGCTTTCTGTCCTGCTGCTTTGTCAGAGAGTGAGGCATGAGACATGATAAGCATTTCTAATTACTCTAATTTACCATTGTCAGCAGCAAAAAACAGGAGTCTGGGAAACAGCAGCCCAAGTCCTGACTTGCCTGAAATCTCCATCTTCCTGCTGAGGAAATACAAAAGCTGGAGACCCTTTATTCCTCTGTGTGGGTTCAGAGATCTTCACACAGAGCAAAATTGTTCTTTTAGAGACATTAGAAAAGCAGCAAACATTCAATATTGCTCATATCTTATCTGTCAGGAACAGCTTTTCAGTGTCAAGGACTCATACTTGGATAAGAACACTTCCAAAGTAAACATACATTTCTATGAACTTCTGAGTTTGTGACAATAGTTTAAGTAAGGAAAAATTGGTCTGCAAAGGAGACAAATGATAGGTCTTTAAATCTGAAGGCAGAGCAATATATTCCTGTCTGGGTATTGCTGAACCTGATTAATGGGTGCTCTGCACTTTGTGAAAAAATTAGCACTGGTGTGGTGCATAAATCTGCCAAATCATGTTCTTACTTTCTCTTTGGGTAAATGGAACCTTTAACCAATACCCCCAGGACCAGTAAGTAAGTTCAGATTATTTCAGCCTGTGATAAAATAAGCCACGGGGCAAGGCAGGAAGGGGAAATATATCATAGCTTAAACCCCTTGTGCCTTAGCACAGGAGGAACCTGATGCACTCATTGCCGTGTCTCACAACTCGCTCCTGAAGGTAAAGTAACAAGTAGGGCTTTTTGTCAAAGCTCAGCTAACACAGATATAAACAACTGGGTTGAGCTACATGGACAAGTGATTTTACTTTTTTATATGCAGAATAATAAAATAAGAAATTTACAGGTAAAGCCAAACTTCAGGACAGACTGTGTAAGTTGGCTTTACTTCCCTGCAGTCATGGCAAACAGAACCATGTGGGTCGGTATCTTCTGGGCATCTGGCTTTTCATGCCATTTAGCAGCTGAAGCTGATCATTTTCTCTTGCTTTTGTCCATGTAAACAGTGTCTTCCAGAAGTAACTCTAAAACTGGATTCAGTGGATTCATTAGAAAAAAATTTCATAATATCTGACATTCATAGCAACAGCTTTCTCTTGTAGCAGTAGGGGTTACCAGTGAATAAGCCAGATCGTGAACTTCCAGCATGGCAGGAATTCCACAGTCTGTGCAAGACATGTGTCTTCTTTTTTGCAATTATTTTTATATTGCAGCATAGCTGACATGCTGTGAGGTCAGATCCTACTTTGTTTTATACTGACTTGCCCTTGTCCCTGAAAACATCAAAGTTACCTTTCTGCAGCAAGATCAAAAAGGATTATGCTAAGAAAAGCCATCTGCTTGATAAACACAGGTGTAACATGCACTTCGAATTTCACATTGCATTCAGTAACTGTGAAGTTTCTCTGTTGTACTCGTAAAGTGATGACTAAATATTTGTTTGGTTTTCTTTCTTATTTCAGGCCCGTTCAGCTCCTTCAGTGTGTGCATAACCCTGACCACACAGACTGCAGGCTTTGCACCAACAGCACAGCAATTCTGTGAAACAGAGACCCCCGCACTACTGAAGAATTTCATTACCTGTGTGTAAAGCTGGGAAAGATGTGGCTACATAGCTGAGAGTGATAACAGTAGCATGGTGTGTACTGCGTCCGTAACCAGAAATCCTTGCAGTGGTACTAACAGCCGAGCAGCAGGAGGTGGTACCTGAGGTGTGACACTGTACACACACACACACAAACACTGTTTCACACGGGCCCCTGGGCAGCCACTGAAGGCAGTGCTTTGCCCTGGTTTGCTCCCTCCTATGCATCTCCCCGCTGGCACAGAGCAGGGACTCCCTGGGGCATGCACAGAGAAGAAAGAGACTTTCCAGGAGAGGCAGAACTGGCCCAGATCAGCACTCATCTTCCTGCTGAAAGGTTAGGTAGGGAATGACTGGGGCATGCTACACTTTCCCTGCATCCCAGTGCAGCCTTTCCCAGAGGGGAACATTGCCCAGTGGCACGTAGTATAAATCCTGGCTTTCCCAGGCACTGTGACACTTCTGAGCAGGTAAAGCAAGCAATGGAATAGGCAGAGTGGTTCTTGCCTTTTAATGGGTATCACAGTAAGCAGCTGGTGGGAAGAGAGCTGAGCTGAGCCAAGAACAGACCAGAAACTGCTCAGAGGGTTGCCTGCACCTGTAAGAACTGCTGAGTGTGCAGCTGGGAGAGAAAATAGTGAGAGTGACACAGATGGCTCCATTAAAATCCTACTGGATACACCATTGCTGGTCAGATTACATTTTGTTCTTAATATAGAAGTAAACACTAGCCTCCCTACTTTCACAAAAGGTCCCTCAGGCCACAACCTTGCCATCCACTGGAATAGAAACAAACATCAAATAGTTGCCACAATAAGGAGTCTCTCTTGACCTCAGTTTCTGCAGTGAAAGGTGATGCCTTGAGGTGTGTAATTCACAAGCACCAACACGCCGTAGTGCACCGAAACAGCAGCTTTCCTGATTTCCTTTGATTTCTATTTTACCAGCCTCAAGTGCAGTGTTTATAGCAAAACAAGTATCTGAGGCCGGCTTGTGGCCATGGCTGTGGTGCCTCTGTGCATAAGAGGACAGAGCAGGCTTTGCTACAGACAATACACTCCTGGCTGCTGAGGTGACAGTGTCACCAGCAGCTGCCAAGCACATCATTATGGAACTATACAAGCTCGTGTAATTTTGAGCATCTCTAGATAAACCCTGTCTCTGTAATAGCAACAGAAGGCCTGCACTGAGCCTGGCTGGACCAACCCAAGACCTCACCCATAATGTTTACAGTAAGAGAAATGTATTTTTATTTGCAAGCTGTTATGTAACTACTTAGATGCATCAACATAGACACATACCAATACTTTCAAATAGGTTATTTCTGACTATCAGTTAAAAGTTTGTCTTCGTGCTCATTTTTGTACCTCTTCTGTTGCAATATAAAATATTGACTGTAAAATCAAGATCTATAATAAAATTGCTGATGACAAATGTTGTTAATTCAGTGTCATGTTGTACGTAACCTCAGGAAGTTAAGAAAGAAAGATTCTCAGAAGACCAAAACTGGCCAATTCCTAAAAACAACTCAGATATCTGCTCAAAGTATGAAACACTATATGCAACCACCCAGGAAAGGAGAGAAACAGCCCATCCTCCCCAGGCTGTGTTCTCCATCTGATACAGAGAGGTCATTGCCTTTGTAGGTGGCTGGAAGTGAAGCATCCCGAGTCTTTATCTTGAACATATATATATATATATATATGTATTGTTCTTGGCCATAATGGTTAAGAAAGATGATTCTTCTTATCAGTGGTTGTGTACCAAGATGCTAAGAAGCAAATTGTGCTTTTGGAGGCTGAGGTGCACCATTAATATGGGCAACTGTGCTGGAGTAAGTGATGGCTTTGTAATGCAGGTGGCTGGCAAGTCTGGGCTGCCTGGCTCACATACATGGCAGAACATGAGCAAGCTCATTTCCAACAAACATTTTTAGTATGCATGATCACACATCTGAAATGCTGTACAGACATGCCCTTCCAGACAAGTATACTTGCAAATCCTATTGCTCTGCTGAAGATTTATCAACCAAAAAACCCTCCCAAACCAGTACAAAGTGTCCCAAATTCACAGAAAATAAATAAAAGGAGAAATAATTATGCATTTTTCCCACTATGTGAAATAAATATTTCTTAATATGGTTTGGAAAATGTTGGGTTTTGAAAATACGCTTTTAGTCTGACAAAGCTAACTCTCATAATTTGTTCAAGGTAAATAGACTGGCTTGTGCCTCAGGCCCACATTAAACACTGCTGAAGGGAGCTGCCCAGAAACACGAGAGGAATCTGAGTTACTGTGTGATAAGGTGATATTGACGTTATCACTCCCAGAACCACACAGAGCTGGAAAAACTACTCCTATGACCCCATCACGAGAGCATTGCTGCTCCCCCATCTTAGATGCACTTAACCTGACCAGAGCCTGTAATCATTCAGCTTATTAGGAAACAAATGAAATATAGAAATATTTGTTCTCCCTGACAGCCAGCACTTGGCCTTATGTTTGATTTCATATAATTATAGAATGGTTTGAGTTGAGAGGGGGCTTAAAGATAAAGGTAGTTCCAACGCCCCTGCCATGGGCAGGAACACCTTTCACTAGACCAGGTTGCTCAAAGCCCCATTCAGCCTGACCTTGAACACTGTTAATAGGGGGAAAAGTCTTGGAGAGGGGTTTTGATTTTGTTTATATTTGTATGCACATACTGTGCAGTGGCTTTGGGTCCCCCTGGAATCTGGCACCAGGGGAGTGGTTTTGGATGGAACCTGATGTAGTGGTAGCACTGCAGTGTTTATCAGTATCAGGCAGAAATTTCCCCTTGATTCTTTTGGGATACCCTTCTTGCAGGTACCTGGGAAGACTCCCTGGTATTAAAGCAGTGACCCTCAGACATTGTCTTGTGTAAAAGAGCTCAGCAGAAAGAATAGAAAAATGTGATCAGCAAGACTTCAGGTAGGAAACCCTGTGAACAGGCTGAATTTCAGAAACTTTCTCTCAAAAACAATATCATTTACAGGCTTACAGTGATAATTAAATGGACTAGGTGGCTGATCCTTCCTTTTAAAGAGCTTGAAAGGTGTAATGGCTAATACAAAGAAAATTCTTTGCATGTAAAACAAGAAGGCTTGTGAAGAGATTAAAAACAAATAGTATGGCTGAGTGGTTATCCCTCTGCTTCACCAACAGAAATGTTACATGAAATTCCTGATGAACCAAGAAAGGCAAATGGTCTGGGATAAAATGTTTTTTCCTTGCTTGGAAAAAAAAAATCTTATATCTAACTGAAAAAAACCCAGTTTTTTAGTTTGAAGAGCATGTTTAGTTTCAGCACTGCACTGTGGAGCAGGAGAGGGCAGCTGCCTGCTTGCTGTCCCTCCTCTCTTGAGTGGCAGTGATTGCCCAGATCAGAAGACCCAAGAAACACATAGAGCAGCCCGTGCTCCCCACCATCATATTTCACAGCAATTAGCCCTGATTCACTTAATTACTGGGATTTGGGTGTGCATGGAGGGACAGCAGAGCAGTGAGGGTTAACATCCATGCTAAATACTTTATATAGGATTGCTATCATTTAAGGTTAGTCCCCTGAAAGTACAGACTTTCTCTATAAGCAAAAGAACAAACCAGACACCTCCTGAAAGCGCTTACCCTGCTCTGCAGCAGTGAGGGCAGCACAGGAGGGATGATGTGCACTCCAACACAAGATCCTTATCTCTCTCCACGCCCTATGAAAGTTGCCCAGATTATCAGCTCAAATTTATAAAACCAGCTTCCAGGTGGTTAAAGTTGCATAAAATTAATCTCAAATATATTTCCCTGTGAGAAATATTGTACAGCAGGAAAGGACATCTAAGCATCCTCTCACATGCAGCAGATAAAAGGTTTTTGCAAAATATTTAAATTTTATAATTTCACAATCCATTTTCTGAGTATCTAAAGACACAGTTCTAAAATTTGCTGACCATTTTAGGAACTGACTATGATAATGAAGATTTGAGCATATCAAATGCAGTCAATTAGAAAACCTGCTTTCTGCTAGAGAAAAATAAATTGTTATTAATCTGCTGACTCTATTTCATATCTTGTTTTCTGTTGACCTCAAGAATTTCCAAGACTGAGATCACATTTGCTTGTTTTAGGTTTTTCTTCTTCTGCACACACCATTCTTGATTAGATTTTTGGCCTTTTTTTTTCCCAATTTAGTTACAGAAGCACAGCCAAAATTGCCTGATTGAACTGCCATGGGAAAAATCTTACAATTTCTTTCCTATTGACTAATGGAGTGAAAACACAACAGGTGTTAATTATATTTACACCTTAAATAGCTTAAAGGGTAGCTTAAATATGGGCGAGGGTTTTCTGAATGAATCTAGAAATTAGTCAATACAAGAGAGTGACAACAATGGCTTGCAGAGGACTGGGAAAACTCTGGGGGAAAACATTTTTCCATTCGTACTCTTCTTGGAACTCTGATCAAATCAACAGCTCTCCATTGCAATTAGATCTGGGACCTCTGCAGCTGAGTTCTGAACCTTCAGGGAATGAACAAAAGGCCTCTTGTCTGAAGGCATCAGCAAAATTCTGATCTCTGTGGGTCAGAGCCACAGGGGGTGTGTAACTCACTGAGCAGTCGTTTGGAGCTGCATTGGGATGGATGGATGATGAACTTATTGGGGATGAGACCTCACACAGAGCCATAACTTTGTGCTGTAAAGGTTACATCCAACTTAAGGTGACCAGAAGGAGCCAGCTTTGCTTCCCCAGGTCAGATTTTCAACAACATCAGTTTGTGGTTATGTGCTTGGTTTACTGTAGGGAAACATTAAGTCTAAGAAGTGATAAATAATAGAAATAAACAAAACCGTAATACAGATAACTAATTCCTTATGCTAAAAATGCTACTAGAAACAGGAAGTAGGAAGACAGTTACAGTTTCCAAAAACTTTTATCAGATTCCCCTAATTTTCATGAGTAATATCAGACACTGCTGATACGTAGTATGTGGGGCTGCTTCATGTGAAAAAGTAAAATAATTATACATGGCTTGATAAGTTTAAGCAGGTCCTGGGATTTTAAAATCTTTTTTTCATTAATCAACTACATTTTTGTTTGAGCTCTCACTATATTGAATGTATTGTGTAGACAGGGATGAATTTCTATGGTTGCTAGGGACCTGCTATGGGACACTGGGCAAACAATTTAATCTTCAGATTTGAAATTTCATGCCTGAATGGGTGGCATGATAAGCTGCTATTCTACAATTTTAAGATCATAAGGGTTATCATAATGTCTAAACTGTTCTTATGAATATTACAGCTTTTTAGTTTCATCCTGTGTCATGCCTCTATTGTGTCCTCAAATTGTGCTTTAGGCTAACCCAGCCTTTGCAGAGCAGCTCTGGTCTTGTGCTCTCTGATAACAGGAGGCAGTGAAGCACTCACTTTTCATCCCAGGCTGTTCCAGTAATTGCCTACCACCATTACTGGAAATTAATTTATAGTTTGCCTGTATTGGCCTGGTTGGAGAGAGTTCTGAGCAACCTGGCCTAGTGAAAGGTGTCCCTGCCCACAGCATGGGAGTTGGAATTAGATGATAATTTAGGTCCCTTCCAATTCAGGCCATTCTGTGATTCATTCTGTGATTATACTCAGGTGTTAACAACTTCCTCTTGTATCCTGTGTTAAAGACAATTCCTTCTGTGGGGAAGGACAGCTTCTCCTCCTGAGAAGAATTTTTAATCCAGGCACTTTTCATGCTCTTTTTTGTGGATTAGAGAGATCAACCTTTATGAACATTTCAGGATGATACATTTGCTAGAATATGTGTCTTTTTACTTCACCCTTTCCCGTTCTTTATTATTCTTTTAGTGCAAAGATTCACCTTGTATTCCTTGTGGCCTGTTGACTGACACAGCTAGACTGAAATTCAGTCCCTGCTTTTACTGTGTTTATCACTAACGAGTTGTAATAAAATGATTACAGAAAGTATTCACAAGTTTGCTGGGGCAAAGTTGAGAGGCCGATTCTCTGCTATGTGAAACCAACCCAGCTGTTGTAATAACCAGTGGAAGTGGGTAGATATTGAAGTCAAAATACTTGGCTGCAGGGATGTCTCAAGGAACCTCTCTTTCAAGTATGTCTTTCATTTGATCTATTTCACACATTATTTTCCACAATGTAACATCTTGGCATCAATCACCACATTATAGTAGGCAATGCTTTTTTTCAAATTTATACCGGAATACTTTCTTATCATTCAACCATGGTTAATTGATTACAAAATAACCTTTCCCTTTAATTATTAGCCCAAACATTCTTGTTAACACAACTATAATAAGTTGATTTTTTTTTCTAATCCAGACATTTTGTCACCAACCTCCTTGAGAAAAAGAATTCTATACAGTAATATACATTCAAGTACAAGTTATATGTATCAAGCTTTACTTATCAGACTTCCTTAAAGCCTAAAAGATCTCACCAGCATCAACATTTCTCTGTCTCAGTTTACCAGGAGAAAAAGAGTAGTCCCGGGAAATTAAAGACCCCTTTACCAATGTATGAATTATTTCCTGATCTGAATACTAAGTTGAAGCAGAGAAAATCATGGAAACATAGCTGTAGACCTGATTATGCTCTACAGTCACCTAAACTTCCCAATTCTGCTCAAGTGCCACACTTCTGTTCCACAAGTGCTCCATTTGGCCATAATTCTACAAATTTCTCCTGTTTATGCAGTTTTTACTCAGTCCATAAGATGTCCATAAGTAAGCTAAATGTAAGGCACAGCACATGGACTGTGAGATATAACTGAACATTGAAACCAAAAGGAGATGATCTACATTTCAAAGAAAAGGAGCAAAATCACTTAATATTTAATGTCCTTTTGGTATGGACTGTTTGAGTTCACAGTCTCACAATATTGTCTCAAAGGAGGAGAGATAATTTATTGGGAGATGACTGATTTTGATCTCAGGAAGTACAGCATGACAAATCGTGCCAGTTTAAAAGTAATTGCTTTTAATTACAATGTCAAAAATTATACAGTCCCACAGTAGAAACATATCAGTCTGCCTCTCTAAAAATTGCCTTTCACTCTTTTCACTGACATAATCTTCAATTAGCTCAGGAAAGGTTACTGTGGTCACGACTTGACATGATAAAGCCTGATGTAGCAAATTAAAAATGAATAGGAAATTATTCATCTATCAGTCCCTGTATTACTTTCAGCAGTGGGTGAGTTGTACTGAATATTAATGCCCGGGCTGTCCCGTGAGCTGACAGGCACCTGGGGGTCAATGAACTCACGGCAGAGTCTGTTGCAAAACATCCCTATCCAGAGATAAGAATGTTGTTATTACCTGAATTCAGTTAAAACTCCAGTTAGTACTGACAGGGATATTCCAGTTAATCATTACTGAGACAGAACCCAGCCCTTTCTGCTGCTTTCTCCCCAGTTCTGAGGGAAACAGCCCAGCCCCACGCACGTGGATGGAGCAGAACCTTTAATGTCCTGACTGTCCTACAGTGGCCCAATCCACGGCAGGCCAGAATTCCTGATGAACAGCACTGCAAGGAGCAGTGCTGGCAGTGGAAGACTACCCAGAGAAGGAGAGCATCAGCCACCCCCTGGGCCTGCCCAAGCAGCTCAAACCTGAGGAAGAGGAAACAAGAACCACTGCAGAAAAAAGTCCCCTGTGGCTGGATAGGAGCCCTGTCACTAGAGACCCAGCTTTTCCCAGAAATAAGAGCTGCAGGAGGAGTGAAGAAATACGATGCATCATTGGCAGGGGGGAATTTTTGTTCCTTGTGTAATTGCCAGGATTTTTGATTGCCTTAGAAAAGTTGGTGCTTGGTAAAAATGATGTAATCTCTGAGAGGTTTCACCATGCAGCCTGCAAGTGAAAGAGCAGCCAGAGGAGAGGGGGATTAGCCAGCTTTTCTGACCACCTTCACACTAAACAGCCAGCAAAGCCCTCCAAACACACACTTTTTTTGATGCTCAGCAAACGCAGCAAATCTAAATCAAAATTCATTGCTTGAATGAAATAATACATATTTGATGGTAATTGACACACATTACTAATTATGATGATGGACTAGCATAATAAAGAACTTTTAATTTTGCAATTATATATTTCCCTGTCATGGATATAGTATCTTAATACAGGTCTCAACAAAACCACAGCTCTTGTTACCAACTGAAACAGAACACACTGTTCCCTACAGAAACATTTTTTCATGGGATTTTCCTGCCTTCAAAATTCACAAGATAGCCTCAGGTAAAGGCTCTTTTCCTGGCTGTAGTACTAAGCAAACAGAAGCTGATTAATGTTGGATTTGACCTGTCAGCTTCAGTTTTAATTTTTCTAAATTTTCTGCAATCAGCAGTTTCTGTGGAAAGCATGCTGCTTGCAAGCCATAGGGTTATTTTGGGTAAGTCTTTCAGTGAAACAACACAGCAGTAGCAGAAACCCAATCTGTGACCCATAGGACCTTGGACAATGGCACACATCAAAGGCACGTGTCTAAACTGCAAGAAGCACAGATAAGATTAGCATTGGTGTCACACACTCCTAGAGCTGCTGCAAGTTTGTGTCTGCTCTCTCTGTTTCTTCTAAGGAAAGTAACATGCTTTACTGTGCTTGCAGGCAGCATGTAAAATGACACAAGTCTGTCCAAAATATATTAATATACTATGCATGTGCAGTTTTCCCTCAACTATGTTTAAACTACAAGGTGTCCAGAATCCTGGGTGAATGCTGCAGTCCTTAGAGAAATCCAGGACTACATTTCTTGATGGAAAAATAGGTGAAGTTCAGGCAAGGCCATGCACATTGGTCTTTTAGTTTATTTCCCCAAGGAAAATCATGCTGCAACACGTTTTTCTTTCCCCCCATCTCCATAGTTTTTATTGTAACAGGTTTCTGCTGTTACTAGCAAACAAGGTACTGAACATCCTCAGACAGGACGAGAGTGCCTGTGCAGGGTTGCTGGGGAGCTGAGCCTGTGCAAGCTGCCCATTGCCTTCTGCAGCCCTGCTCAGAATGACCATTGCTGTTGCTCTGCTGCTACTCATTATTTCCCATCTTATTCCTGTCCCAGGTCTTGCCACTGCTGATCTAAAACAGCAACTCCTTGCCCTGTCAGGGTGCTCTGTAGTGCTGCTTGTAACCAAGCACAGCAAGTATTTGCTTACATGCAGTCAAACACGTCCCTCACGTCCTGAGGCACTTCATCTTCCTTCATTAACAGCTGATCTAGAATGAAAGAGCAGTGAATAACTGTGGGCTTTTGACTAAACTGAAATCTTAGATGTGACTGTTTGAATATTTCATTCCACCCTTTGATCCACCTCTTCATACGAATGGCCATTGAACAAAATGTCTAGCACCAGGTACCATTACTTGATTCTATTGTTATATTAATACTGCTGTTTGATTTTTCCAAAAATTTGGGTGAAAGCCAATACTTTATATGTACAGCTAACAGTATTTAACTTGAATTCATTCTTCCCTGCCGTGGAAGAACAAGCAAAGTTCAGCTGTAAGGTGTATGAAAGAGATTAACCCCCATCTTTTGGATCTTCCTGGGATGTGGTGTTTTGCCTCTAAGGCAGGATGAATACTGCAGAGCTATCAGTGTAGCCTAGAAATCCAAAGCAACAGTGAGGCCAAGGAAGTTATTTCTTGCAAGACACAGATTTCAGTGATTTAAATGTGGATGTAGAAGTCATGAAACCTTTCAAATTGTGCAGAAAATTGTAGTTTTTGCATGCGCATTTTAAAAGTCTGCACACAGTGGTGGCTGGGGTTCTGGCTTGTTTCATTTGTTGCATCCTTTGGTGATGGATTTTGAGATGCTGACCACAAAAGAGGCACAAGAATTTGCCGGTGGGTGAAAAAGAGTATTTTTGAAGTCTTTTTCCAAACTGAAATTTACCTAGCAGCTCACCAGTAATGATATCTTCATCAGACAGACATCACTGCCTATTAGCCTCTCAGTGAGATGTCTCCTTAAATCTCAGTGAAGCAAGCTGGAGTCTGGAAAGAGCAGAGAAAGCATTGCTCATATGTCCTACTTGTTGCCAGACAGATGCATATCCAATCCGCAATAAATCAACTGGGAAGAAAAGGAGCATTGGTAATTGTTTTTCTACAATGCTTTTCAAAGGAGATTTCTTTTATAACTCCAGTCTGGAGTCCCTGAGGCTCCTGAATGGTCTGCACTGCCATGCGCTGCCCAGACTGTGCCTGTTATTTGTTGTTTCCTGTGCACCAGCAGTATGTCTGTTTGGTGCTTTACTTCCATATGACTAAGTGGAGCACAGTAGAAAGAGCACTAAACATCCTCCATCAGAGCTCTGAAGCATAATTCAGCTCCCTCCAACTCATCAACAGATGGATCAAACCCAGAAACTCCCAGATTCCATGCAAATATCTTTTCTTATGACATTAAAATTTCAGAGGCCAAGTTTTAGAGCATGTTGAATGACTTCTGAGAACCAGAGGCATTTGGAAACACCCTGAATAAAGGAGAGCAAATAGGACCATGAAATTGTCCAGTCACAAAGATGTTTCTTACAAACATCAGATATGTTGTAGTCTCTTGCACACCTGCAATTGGTGGATGAAATCTGAGGTGACTGTGATGAGCAGTAACTCATCATAGTTGGTTGCAGTAAGAAGAACATTTAAACTAGTGAGAACATGCCTAAAGAAAGCAAACATTTCAAGTGTTGCTGCAAACAGGGAAGTTTGTTTCCTCCTGTATTTAAATTAGGAGGGATAGTGTGACAGCAGCCACTGGATTAGACTACTGCTCACTACCAATGATCAGTTGAACTTTGGGTTGCAAAAGAATGTCCCTTAAGAATGTCCCATCATCAGCAAAAATCAGGATCCAGCAGCCTAAGAGTGGGAATAACACTCATGATAACTTGATGTCCCAGTCACGAAACCAGCCAGAATGAGTATGTTTGGATCTTTTTAGGCAGACAGCTGTTCCCTATCCATCAGGTCAGGTACATTATCTCTAGGTACTTGTGGAGTCGTGTTGACTGGAGTGTGTGCTGAACTCCTGCAGCAGTTGTGTCTTGTGTTCATGAAGAAGACTAAATGGCCTAAAGACATGGCCTAAAATACATGGGATATGAGAGTGTGGAAAGAGAGAGCTGTTGAGAGATAGGCATTGATTGTGCCTCTGCTACCTTTCTCCTTTGATCCTGTTTTCAGTTCTTCAATTAATTCTATTTGCAAGCACCTAATTATTTGGCCACCTCTGACTTACTCATCAATAGTAAATTACAGTAGCTATTTCAAAGGATAAAATTAATCCTAATGATAGCCAAAGTTACTTCTGAGCTGTACTTATGCAAGTCCAGGGGAGCTTCATTAGCATTGAATAGACATATGTCGTTGAAAATGGTGCTCTTGTAAATGGGTGGAGCTCAGCAGGAAAACACAAGGCCACTCAAGGAATACAAATGCAAAGAGAAGTCAAATTCAACATTCAAGAGATAGGAAGGATGATATGTCGACCAGTGCTGTGAGGAAAGTAAGAGAGCTTTAATCTCTAAATATCTTTCTATGCTTCCAAAGGCTGAAGCCAATAAGCTGATAGAAATGTCAGCTGTCCTCTTGCCAGACCTGTCTACAGGAGCAAGTGTGGGGCAAATTCAGATGAGCCATGCAGGTATTATCACAAGTTCCTACATTACCAGTCTCAGTTTTCTGTGAATTATACTTTTATTCACCATTAAACATCACTTCTACAGAATCTCATGTGATTGATCATTTCTTAACATTTCTTTTGCAGGTACATTTTTGCTCCTTTTAGTTTGATAAAGTCACCTTTACAAACGTAATTTCTGCTAATACTGCTTGCATTTAATTTTCTGATATCTCTCCCTTCCCAGTTTAAAGCACTCAGACATTGTGGATCACCCTTATGAGATTAAGTTAAAAGACAATTTTTAAGGTAATAATAAATAGGGGGCTCTTTGTGTTTGGAATTTAGCTTTTAAACTGCTGGTGTGGACTTAATTTATGTTTTTAAGCCTTACTCACACTGGGAGGGCAAAGATACTCCCATTTACATAGGATTCTGTGGATTGTAGTATAAAAGAAATATCAAGCACAAGAATGTTCAAGATAAAACCACTGGATACCAAGACTATGTTTAAATTGTTAATATGAAATCTGCCTCTCTGAAAACAATTTTTCTGCTTTTGTTTTTAAACTATCACTTTTAATTTTTTTTTTAAATGTCTTCTCTCTAAATAACAGTCAGAAATTGCCTTAATAACGGATCCTCCTTCAGACTTTGGGGACTTCAACAAATATCGTCCCAGTCCCTTGCCTACGTGAGATCACTCACCCAGAGTATGAACAGTCAGCACAAAGCAGTTTAAGACAGTGAAGAAAGCTGCATCTGATTGAAATTCTGAGAAGAGCTTGGGCAGCACAGTGTAATTACCTCTCTGGACACTGGCCAGGACATCATCAGCCGATGTCCTCACTGGCAGTGACAGTGGCCTGGGAGCTCTAGAGACCCTGTACAACCAACAACCTGCTCACTAACCCGGATGAGGGGCTGTGCACCCCAACACCCCATCTGCAGCAGCACGTGCAGCCCATAACACTTCGTGTGACAGTTTTTGGAGACAGTATTTCCTCTGGAACTGCACATAATCCATAATCCCTAGCGTTCCAACTGTTCTCTGTCTCCAAACTTGCCTCTTTAGCTCGCTCTGTAGGGTTTCAGCTGCTGTGGAGTAGCCCAAAAGCAGTGCAAGATTTTTCAGGGAACCACACCACCTCTAGAGTGGCTCTAGAAACCACAGCACCTTCAGGTAAAACACTTAAAGGTAACTCATATTATTTAAACAATATTCTATTGTCTAAGCACACCTATTACATATAATTAGTGCACATAGTAGGGATGTATAGAATACATTCCTGTTACAGATAATAGTGTAATTCCTGCATTTTAAGATTAATTTTAACATCAAACATTCTGGCTGACTGGAACAACTCTCTTCCTTGGCATACACAAAGCACCACGGAGTACTGATATGTGCACACTGGTGGACGGATTTGAACATGTCGCAGGCTCTCATTATATAACAAAGTCCCTTTGATGTGTCTGGTTGTTGCCTGGAGATCAGTGTGAGACTTACATGTTCCACTGGGAGCTTCGGGTTAATTAAGTTTATCATTTCCACGTGGGGCCTGGTATGACTTGTGGCCAAGGCAGACAAGTAACATTGGCTTGATGGGAAATTTTCTTCCACTATCACTTCTTTAAAAAACAGGTATTTCCAGTGGGGCTGATAAGCAAGTTTGGAAGAGGTTCTTGTAGCTAAATAAAACACATACTTAACATGGATAGCAGCATCTTTCTGGAGAAATCCCTTACGTATCAATCCTTGTTGAAGAGATAAGCTGGGCCCTGATGCTTCCTTTCCTGCTACAAAGCTCTGCAAACATGTAAAAAGCCAGTTCCCTCTCTTTATCTGTGACCATGTCACTGTAGTAATAGCAATGGAAGGGGCAGGAGAGACACACAGATATCCCTCCGAGCTCTCCAGGTGTTGGTGTCTGATACCCCTAACCTTACTAGGAGGCTTGCACTCTGCCTTCTCTCTCTGGCTCTTTGAAGAGAGGTCATGACTGCAGCCAGGGTTCAGAGTTCCCCTGCTTGGTCAAGGAGGGAGCAGAAAGAAGTTCCAGGATGTTAGAACACAGAAATGCCCTAGGATTTGCAGCATTTATGGTGATAACAGGCAGAGGACATGCATGCTCCCATCAGGAGCATCATCCAAGTGACAAGATTGCAAGGAACACCTGCAGGCTGGAACTCGCTGAATTTCCCATCCTTGAAGCTGGATTTTTCCTTTTGATCAATTCCTGGTGTGGTATCACTCTTGGAATAGCCTGGAGGAAAAAACTATATAATATACTGAATTGGAATGCAAACCTGGCAAAAGTACGAGTGAGGTGCAGCAGCAAGCAACAAGTGTTGAGCTGCCTTGCTCAGGGCAGCATCAGAAAAAAATAAGGGAAAAGTGGAAAAGGGAGTGGAATTTATTATCTAGGTTCAGCTCTGTACACAGAGGGAGCATGGCCATGCAAAATGTGTCTTGTCTGAACACAGTCTTGGCTATGGTTGGTCAAATCCAGGTGAGGTGATATCAGGTGGTAAATACTCATTGGCCCCCTCGGGGAAGAGGAGGGTGGGGAACTACTGGAGGGAGGAAGGTTGAGTCACTCAGTTCTATTCTCCTTCAAGTAGTCCAGCAACATATGAGATTAGATATGTAATCTGTCCTGCTGCCAAAGTGGTAAATGAATAAAGGAGGTTGCAAAAGGAGCGGAAACTCATTTAAATGAAATTGTGTATGAAAGTGGGCATAAAATACACTGCAGTAAATAGTAATGAATAAAACTTTGAAGGAGCTGAAATTTTACAGGTTCTTAGGTTGTGCTGTACTGACAGAGCTATTTTCTAGGCATTAACAATGTCTTCCAATTTCCTAGGGAATACGAAGAACCATGTAACTTTGGCCAGATAAAACCATCATATGTTAAGAGATAGCCGTTGAAAAATTCTCTAATTTTAAATTTGCCTCTTCTCTTTTTAAAATAAAATTAATTTTTTGACTCTCCTAAGCTTGAGGAGAGTTTAAGAACTTGTGGGAGTATGTGAGGGTTGGGTCCATCTAAAAAGATCATCCATCATCTAAAGCATTTACCAAACGTGTAAGTATTCCATATTGCAGGACAAGACAAACTCCCTGAAGCTTCATCCCTGAACCTAAAATCAGTTTCCTATCTTCAAAAGTCCTATCTTTCTTCCCAAGTAAATATTCAAATTATAATACCCAGAGTTGTCTGGAAAACAAACTATATTGCCTAGAAAGTAAGCTAATTTTTGACAAAGATACTACTAATAATTTTAAAATACCTAGAAGTTAGCTAGATATCTTCAAGAGCAAATCCATGCAGTTCTTGTGGAGAATGGTCTAATCATGAGGCGTGGGAGAAGAGAACCACTTGAACTCTAGACCTCTGTCTGGTTGCTGATCCAGCCACTGATTTTCTTCCCATGATTGTCAAGGTCATCCAGCCTTCTTCTACCTTGTTTCTCCAGGGGTGAAATAGGGCTGATTTTTCTATAACTCACGTTAACACTAAGAAGGCTGAGATTGTTATGTTTTCAATATGGTAGGACAGAGGGCTTCAACCACGCAGTCAGAATTTAAACCCATTCATTGCTTTCCTTCACTGCAGTCCTGCCTGCCCTGCTAGGAAAGGTGTTAGAAAAGTCACTACCATCAAGTTCTTCAAACACGAAGGTCTGACACAATGACAACTGGTGCACAGGGACAAAGAGCCAGAGAACAGAGATCAGCTGTGAACTTTTTCATAATGAGCAGAGGTCCTAAGATCAACAATACCAGGAAATGTTTTATTGATGTTAAGTAGCTTGACTCCAGAATCACCAAAGTTATACTGACTTCAGTGACCCTGTAAACGCCCCAAAGAAAGGCTTGTATGTGATTGCTGTCAAGTGATTGCTTCGTGGATGTTGGCTGAAAAACAAGGCTTGGTAAGTGCAAGGAGATCTTAGATCCTCTTAGCCATAGATGATCAGTGATCAGTGCAATTACAGAAGCAGCTGTAATAAAGTTAGACTCCAGATATATTTGCCTCAGACCCTGCTATTCTGAAATGCACCTTTCTGAAGAACAGTCAAAACTACACACCCATGGAAGTAAAAAATTCCATACTTTGGCTACTTTTGAGATCTTATCTCTCACATTAGGCCACCTCCTGAGAAAAAGGTTGCATAGAGATCCCCTTTTTCTCCTGATGCTCCACACTGTCCTTGCACAACTGCTTGCATTGCAGGTGAAATGAACCCATGAACTGCTGAGAATGAGCAGAGAATGTTTTCCTCCACCAGAGCACACATGAAGATAAAAGTCAGCCCTGAATGGACACAAGATGATGAGGCAGAAGAAATACAGTGCATCCCTGGAGGGGAACGTGCAACTCCAGCACGTGGTCCAGGTGCTGACAGTCCTGCACACCGAGATGTAACTCACACCTCTGGAATCCCGGGCTGGAATTTGCTCTGGGCTATGTCACTGGCCCGGTGTGCCTGGCTGGCTGGCAGCCATGGGAGAGCACTGCCTTCTGGCAACTCAGAGCAGAGTGCTTGTGCTTCGGGCAAAAAAGTCCTCACCAGAGTGCTCCCCAGAGTAACAGCAGCTAAGGGTAGATAGGATTGGACATTTTCCAAAATATCTGGAGCAAGTGAGTCTCTTAAGTCAGACCTGCCCAGTGTTCTGGTTATAATCTGGAACTAATAGAAAGGTGTCTGTATACTGGAGTAGACATTAATAATTAATTACTGCAGTGTATGATTGCTTGGGCCAAATAAATCTCCTAATACTTCCTCTGCATTTTTGACTTTCTTATCTTAATCATCTCCTAATGTGAAGGGGTGTAGGCCAACACACAAAGTGTCTAGCAGCTGCAACTAACCTGCCCCTTCTGTATTTATTAATCTACCTTAATAAAAAAGAGGTGGTAGCTGTTTTCCCACCCTACTTGGCACCAAAACGGCTGTGTCTTCCAGCCTCACAGGTATTATTGTTGATGCCCCTTTTTGCTGGAATTTTACTTTGCTGTGGGCACCAGTCCAACCAAATGTATCCTGCACGGCCTGGTAACAGCCAGTGTTCCCAGAGGGCCTGCAGAGACTGGAGCTTCAGTAAGAAGAACCTGCTTCTTTATTTGCCATTTGTACTTGGTAAAGTACATCTGAATCCTTCTAATACACAGTTTGAACTTGGTAAAGTACATCCGAATCCTTCTAATACACAGTTTGACTGACTAATAGCAGCATCCCACATTCAACTCATAACTACCCATCTTAAAAATATTCTAGCAATGACATATTTACAGAAGGAAGCAGGCTGTATTTTCTCAAGAGACAGAAATGCGAGTTTAATTTGCTAGAAATGATCAGGCAAATTGTTTTTCATTAAATTTCAAGTTTCCTCAAGAGGACCACTAGCAGAAGACCATACTTCTGTGCTCAGATCCACAAGAAAAGTGTAAGTTGCATTTTACATTTCCTCCAGCTGAAGTGTCAAAAATTAGCTAAGATCAATTGTCATTATTTAGCTCTACATTTTCTAAAATCTCTGTTCTTGGAGTTTTGGGTAGGGTTTTTTGCTGTGGGGTTTTGTCTGCTTGGATTTTTTAATACAGATGTAGTTTAATGAACAGAAAAGTATTAGTGTTGTCCATACAGAAAGATAAATGAATATAGAATTTCAAAATACCATGCAGGCAGTGTTGAGTATGAACTCTTTAGCTGTTGAGTAAGGGATCCAGTCTTGGGCTTATGTACCAACTTGTATAACTCATTCTATCCCTGCATCTCTGTTTACCTACCAGAAAATTAGTACAATGTGCTTCAGACTGTAGGAGAAGAGAGGGAATTGATGTTCTGACATCCTTTGGTGAGATTAAAAAACTGAAGATTTGCACACTTATTGACAAATCAGAAAATCAGGTTGCCCTTCAATACTATGATGATGAAAATCTAACCATAATGTAGCTTGCTATCAAAACCTGAAGTCTGCAAAGCTGCAGTATTTTTTAAACTGCTTTTATAAGCACTTCACCTAGATACTGTGAGAGACCATTCTTTGACACAGGCTTAGCACTTACAGAGAAATCTAGTAAAACACAGAGTGAGAGAGAGGGAGTACTTTTAATGTATTTTGAAGTTTATTTTTCTTAATAATTTTTAGGTCAAAAGCATTGTACATAACCAAGAAGTGCATGGCACTGAATTCATCACTTTGGCTAGCACAGCTCAAAGAGGGCCAAGGAGATTACTGACACACTTCTGCACAGAGTATGTAACATCCACTGGTAACACATCCATTGGGTTGCAATCTGTGGGCACATAACATCTATAACATCTTCAGCTATGTTAAGTGTAGACTGTTGTGTATATACAAAATCAGAAAAAATATATTCCTTCTTGCTTATATACACTATATAACATGAGAATAAAATCTGGAATGGTTTGCAGTAACTTAGATGAGACCAGACTTTCATGATTCAGAGCTTTAGAAACACCTTCTCAGCACCGTTTGTCTTGGACCATTGTGATAAAAAAGTTGCAAAAGGAAAGCAAGCTTTCTGGACAGTATTCCTCAGCCACCTTTTTCTGGTCAATGTAATCTACATCTTCGACACAGTCTGGAGGACTGTGTTCCAGCTTATTTTCAGTCACAGAGGCGTCTGCTGGAGTCTGAACAGCTTCTTTTGTGTGATGCATTGTGTTCTCTTTGGCAGGACCCGCTGCTGTTAGTAGGCTCGAGTGAGTCAACCTGAGGTGAGCACTCCGTGGGCCTTTCCTACACAGTTTAGATTTTAGTACACTTTTGGGGTCTTGACAGATCTGCTTCTGCTTCTTGAGGGATCGGGAGACTTGTTTCCAGTAGGATTTCTGGTTTGCTGTGTACTGTGCACAGCCAGAAGGGTCTCCAGAGAACTCACACCAGAACTCCCTGTCACCGTGCTTGCACCGTACGTGCACAGTAACAGCACTTGTGTCCGTCACTGACCAGGTGCACTCAGCATTTTCTTTGGTTTCAAACTTGCCTTTAGGAGATGATTTTCCTCCTTTTGACTTCTGCCCTTTTTCGTTTCCTTGGTTAGATTCTTTCTGGTTTTTTCTGCCATGTTCTATGCCTTGTCTTCCCTTTTTTCTTTCCTTCTGTCTTTCACAGTTGGCTAGTAGCAGCTGAGAGACCAGCATCAACACACAAAGGAGTCCAAAGCTTTTGATCCTCATGGTCTCTGTTCTGCTTGCTATGTGCCTTCAAAACAAAAAACAAACAAAAAGATAAAAACATTTTCACTTAATGCTGGATTACATCTCACAGTTGAAGTTTTTCAGACATGGCATGGCACTGCTCTTTGATACCTATTAAAGTAATGTTATCAGCAAAATTATCTGTCCTTTGTGTAAATAATACCTGGTTTAAATACCTTTATGAATTATCCTTGTAAGTAGCCGTGGAGTGACTTTCAGTTAATTAGTTATCTATGCAATGGGGAACAGAAAAATCACTGCCAGGACATGCTACTGCCCAGTTACTGAGGTACCTTAATTAAAATCTCTTCTGCAGTCAGAGAAGGAATTTGAACCTGGGATTTGTCAATTTCAGATGGATATCTTAAGTTATAACAATAAAGCCGTTGTTTGCACAATCTCCCACTTTGCAAAATGACTCATAAGCATTTTTGACTCCAGCCTCTGGTTATTCTTCAAAAATATGCCAGACAGAGAAGAAACTGTTTGCTTCAAGTTGAGGAAAACTAGTTTGTAGGCATCCTAAAAATCATTGTAATTCACCGGTTATGCCAGTATTTCAAATTTGCTTTGAAAAAAAGTTATGATAGTATTTCCAGACATCAAAAAGTAACTATTGATGCATTCTTTTCCACCTTGACTGCTAAACAAACAGAACTACCTTTTTGCTTTTGAAGATAACCTGAGGTGTACTGGGCTGTGTTTAAAGCCACCAAATTCCAGGGATAAATGTGCAACTTCAGTTTTGAAATGTAGCTAATTAGCAAATTATTATCAAGCTGATCCCTGCATCTGCACAGAGCATGCTTATTTCTGTAGGTGTTTTTATAAAGCAGCTTTCAGAATCAGAGAGGGGTTTAAATCTGGCATTATGATGATTAAATCCCTAAATGTATTTTTAGATGTTTCCATCATAGTAATTTCTGTAGCCAAGTTTTTGTGTTTGAAAGCAGAAATTCATGTGCAGCCACGCTAATCAGGAATCTATTTCAACATTCAGTTACCTGCAAATATCTTTAGTTACATAAGTTTAGAATGTAGAATACACAGGTAGCAGCTTATGTGAGCAGGCCCTACTTAGCTCTTACTTGACTTGGTTCATGCCTTATCCTATACACAAATTCTCACTCCATAAACCCCTCTTTAGGGAACCTCATATGTTATTTACAGTTCTGTTGCAAACACAGCAGATAATAACACGAAAATGAATAAAGACTTGACAGCAACCTTCTGCTGCAAGTGGGACAGTGCAAAAGTAAGATAACTAAGATACATACCTTGCACAGGGCTCGGAGACACCCAAAGGCAACTCCTGATGCAATTCCCCTCTTTCAAAGAGTCGGAGCTGGTTGGAAGAGCAGCGCGGTATTTATAAAGGCAGGGACACTCCTTCAGGTCTCCAGTAAGACTGTTACAACACAATAGGATACTTCAGTGCCATGTTCACTTACCTCTGCCACACCTCCTTGGAAAAGTGCCAGTTCTCATTCCCAGTACAAAAAAAAAGGCCCGGCTATGGGGGTGACAAGGTGTGCTTGCGTAATTGAGGTGTTTCTTCAGCCAAGTCCTTCCCTCCTCGTGAACAATGTTAAGAACTTTATCAGATCATGAGCTTCTCTAAAATGTCTTTTACCAGCTATTGAGGGAATGTATCCTGCAACGCCCTCAGCATGTTGCACTATCATTGTGTTTAGCAGAATTTGATAATGATAATGAAAACAATTCCACAAAGCATTTCCAAGTTACCTTTTGAACTTTTTGTTACCCTGTGTCACGAAAAAGGTATTGAAGAACTTTAAAAACCCCAAATGAGTAACTATTTCAGTAGCAAGTAATACCAAGCCAGAGGAGGGCCCCTGAGTTGATCAGAGGGCAGGAGCACCTCTCCTGTGAATACAGGCTGAGGCAGGCTATTCAGCCTGGAGAAGAGAAGGCTCCAGTGAGATTTTACAGCAGCCTTTCAGTACCTAAAAGGGGACTACAAGAGAGCCAGAGAGGGACTTTGTACAAGGCATGTAATGATAGGTCAAGGGGTGATGGCTTTAAACTGAAAGAGGTTAGGATTAGATGAAATATAAGGAAGAAATTTTTTATGCTGAGGGTGGCGAGACACTGGATAGGTTACTCTGAGAGGTTGTGGACTTCCCATCCCTAGAAATGTTCAAGGTCAGGCTGGATGGGGCTCTGAGCAAACTGATCTAGGGGAAGGTTCCCTGTCCATGGCAGTGGGTTGGAGCTAGATGCTACCAATCCAATCCAAACCATTCTAGGACTCTCTGATTCTATGACTGCATTTAGGACAGTGTTCATTATGGTGAGATGGTCATAAGCAGGACACTCAGAAACAGATTCGAGCTCCTGCAGAATTAGTGACAGAGAGGTCTAAGGTTCAGCTGCACAGCAATGATCTATGTTCCTCCCTCTCTGCTAGCTTCTGTGTGGGTAAAGAAGTGGGTTACATCATGAGTGCTCATTATGGGACCAGAGTGAAAGAAAAAGCATTAGATAAATACAAAACCACATTCACAGCTGGGGATTAGCATCCCTCTTTACAGCTTGGTTGCTTCTGAAGAAGCTTCTTGGTTTTACTGAAGAAATGTGAGGCATTAGCTGTGTATGCTTGGGAAGTACCAGGATAAAGAGGAATGCAAGAAGAGAGAAAAGCAGAAGCTGGTCTAAGGCATAGGCAGGTATTCCTCTTTGGCTCTTTCCCATCCAATATAAATGGAACCATACAAAGGGACAGAGCTATAGACAAGGCATTGCCTGGACTGGTTTGGCGATGAGGAGACTGTTAACTCTCTGTAAAAAAATCAGAAACAAAAATTAGGAAGAAAAAGTGCAATTCTGCAATATGTGCAGGACAGAAATGCAGAGAATGGGATGCATTTACTTGAAATCCAAAGGGTTTGATCTGAGTATCAGGACTATCTCCTAATCTATGTATGTGCAGCTACCTTTGATGCTTTTTGATCAAGTTCAGGCATCAGATCTCCCTTGTTCACTTTTGATTGGCATGAGTATGTATGAAACTATTCACAGCAGTCCACTAAATGTGAAAGATTCGTAGTTCACATTGGCAAGGTATAATGAATTAGGGGAAGGGATGACTCAGGGATCACAAAATATATGATAAAGTGTCAGGCTGGAAGGGAATCAGAGAAGTAGGACAATGTAAGATGTAAGGAAGGGAGGTACTGTCATGCTCAGGAATCCTAAACTAACACCACACAGTGGCACAGTACCATCTGAAGTATTTAGTATTTAGCAGGGATCCTCAAAACTGTGCAGCTGCATTAGTGGGTCTATATGCTGTAGCTAATGAGCCTCTCATCAGGCCTAATTACTCTGGAGACAGCATAAAGCCAATGGGCTATGCTAACCTCATGTTCTGGTACTAATTTAGGTACAGTTTTAACATGCCCAATTGCTTGGGTAAACATACTATAAATTGATTTTTTTTGACAGATGAGGGTATAGGTTCATCTGTAGGAGCTTTGAGCAAGCTGCTCTTTTGGCAAGGAACTGCCAAAGCCAAAAACCTCACCAAGCCATCAAGACATCTTTCCCACTGCTGCTGAACAACGTCTCCAGATAGGTAAGAGAGGAAGGTTCCAAGTATGTAAGGAACCATGGGAAATGAGACAAGGTTTACAGAAAGGATTATTTGTTCATGTCCCAGCTCTGTCAAAGACTTTCTCAGAGATATTCACTAGGAGATGCCAGATGTTCTGCACCTGGAAAGGGAATTTTCTTGCAGATGATGTTGCAATAATTTTTTGTCGGTGTTTACAAAATGCCATTTATTGGTGACACCAACCACAAGGTATTGAAAATGTTTAAGCACTCCACCATTCATCCCTTCCAAAACTGTCTATTTTGATGGCTTTGACAAGCAAAATAACTTTCAAGTTCAATCTCAGTTCAGCTGCCCCATCATTGATAGGACAGATGAGCCTAGTCCTTCTGCTTCATAAAAATGGGAGAGGACAGGCAGAGAAAAGGCTGCACAGGTAAAGATCTGCTTTCTGCTGCTTTGGTGCTCCCTCCACAAGGTTGTGGCAAGCTGGACATGTCAGCTCTTCCTGTCTTTAGCGTGCAGAAGCTTCTGTAGAGAATTCTGCAGTCAAGTGTTTGTTGACAAGGGCGCTATCATCTTTGAGAAAATGTCTCGAGCCAGCTGGAGCTCTTGCCTGACATGCTTAGATGATTTCAAAATCTCAGTAAGCCAAGATTTACTTATTTAGGTGTATAAAAGACAGCCTTAGTCTGTGGAGGTTGGTCTGGACATCAGGCATTTTTATTGCTCTGCCATCAGAATATCTTTTTGGTTTGTTTTTTTCATTAGATATGAACTGATGTTTTGTGGATGTTTTCTACTGACCTGGGCATATAGTACATATTCATCCTTTACCCCAAAAATCCTTCTGGGAGCTGTCCTATCAGGTGATCAGAACAGTCACTTTCTTCAACTTACAACTTGAAAAGAAAGTACACAAAATTAAAGTATGAGCTCAATTTCTTAGGTGCTTAATTAACACCTAACTGCCAACAAAATGTTGCTGCAAAAACCTGTTTATGATACTATTTCAAAGAAAGCATTTTCTTTTTCTGTCATGCACATTTTAGAATACACCTTAGTTGTGCCCTTTGCTGAAATGAAATGCTGTTTGCTTGTAAACTGCAGGCACAGTTTTGCCACAAAACAAACAATGCAGACAATTCATCGAAAGACAATTTGATCCATGCAACAAATGGCAAACCTGAACAGCTAATTTGGCAAGGTAGAATTTATGAACAGATGACTAGTTATTAAAATAGAAAGGCATAGGAAAAAATTGGCAACACTAGCAAATAAAGGTAATCATTGAGAATTGCAAACATGGATACCCAAATCCCAGTGTAAATTTTGTATGGAAAATCTCAGTCCAGAGATACCCCTGTGCCCTTGCACTGAAACTTCAGACAGGTAATTAGCATCTTTAATTTTTCATCAGAACTGTTATAATTAAATGTAGCAAGTGTCTTTCTGCTGTTTAAGCAAAGAGAAGAAGAGGTTCTATCCTTATTCCAAGCTATGATTCATTGGTGTGGAAGAAGCATAGTAGTTTCTCAGTTCTTATTGCTGCTTAAATATTATCCACATATATGTATTTTTTATATAGGAAATTATTATCCCTTATACTACTAGTTGCATTGGTGCATTATTTGCAAACTGCAGTTTCTTGTGGTGTCATCTATGTGACATTGTGAGGCTCCTGTTCATTCATAGTTTTTTCCTCACAGAATAAAAACTAAATTTTATATAACAACAGTATAATTTTAATTTGATTTATGAATAGTAAGTGGTTGACTGAACTCCTTTGACCACCTACAAATGTGGCACCATAGAATATCAGCTATTTGTCAGTCATACGTGTGGACAACAGGATGTTGTCCCCTGTGCAAATGCTCAGGCAGAGTGAATTAAAACAGATCCAGCACCAGTGAAGTGAAGACCTACTTACACTTCAAATTAAGGTCCATAAGTACTGCCCTGCAGCATTCAAGCAATTTTTGGTGTATAGGTACACACATCATTAATATGGAATTCTTACTGTAATTAAAACAAAGTAGTCTGTTCTTGTGCTGTTCACTAACAAAATATAATTAGGCACAGGCTGTAGGTGCACATCATTTCACTGGGAATACCTGCTGAAAGACTAAGTGTGTTAATTAACAGATGTGGCAGTCACACCTCTACCTCCCAGGGCAATAACCTTTTTATTGTGACTGTGGGCTGTGCTCTGGCACGGCATTCCCACCCCTAGGTAAACAAGCTTCAGGCAAGGAACCTGTAACTTGATTTCCTTCTTGATTGTGTGCGTGGAGGATTTACGACAGATGGCAAGCCAACAGCCCTAAGTGCTGCAACCCTTCTACACAGCAACAAAATGCTTGTCACACAGGCAGTGACACCATTGCCAGCTCTTCTGCATCTCACTGTCTCTGCCCAACACTTCAGAAGAATATTCCACAGCCTACTGGCCTTTATCTGGAAGAGGCTGGTTAATTTAAAATGTAGTGATGGTTTCAGCACACTGAGAGCTGCTAATTAATTATTCTACATGGAGGCACAATTATTTGAAAGAAGTCGAAGCAAACTCATCAGTTAACAATTTTCAGTTATTTCTGACCTGGGGTTAAATTCATATTAGTTAAATAAATATTAAAAAAAGGCATCAGATTCTCTCTTCATCGAGTCTTTGACACTGTCCAATTACTTCATAAGCTGACCAAAACCGACAACTGAATTTGGCAGAACAGCATCCAAATGAAAACTAATATCACAAAACCCAAATAAAAAGAAACAAACACTAGTTAATTCAAACAAGTGTTAACTGTAAGTTAATCACAGCACAACAGAAACCACATGACTGCTTTACATTTTAAGCTAATAAAAAACCAGCACTTTACAAGATTACATAGTGAGGTTATTTTATTGCAAATTCCAGTTCATGCAGAGGTTCACATTTGCATCTAAGAACTAAATTCCTGAAACATTAGTAAATTGAGTGAACACTGCTGTTTCATACACTGGTATCACCAAGTGAAACTAACAACTTAATCATTTTATCCATCATGTGCAGGTCTAGTATTACTGTTTACCTTCTTCATCTATGGAGTCAGTAGTTTTCACTTAGAGTGTTTGTTTATTTACTTGGTGCATTATGTTGGCAACATTTTGATTTTAAAATCCTGAAATTCGTTACTGCCAGGGTTCTGTTCAGCAGAGGTTCAGCCCTCTTGGCTCCCAGCTCATGCCTGCCAGTTGTTCATCTGTTTCTG
Source organism: Daphoenositta chrysoptera (assembly GCA_013397915.1). Classification (NCBI taxonomy): domain Eukaryota; kingdom Metazoa; phylum Chordata; class Aves; order Passeriformes; genus Daphoenositta; species Daphoenositta chrysoptera. The sequence continues at coordinate 48,693 of VZRO01004509.1, forward strand.
ACCTGCTCACTGAACACTGTCACGGGCAGCTGGAAAAGGCAGAGTTTGCTTTCAGACCTGCAGAGCGTTGCTTTAACTCTGTAGGCAAGGAGAGCAGTGTTTTGACAAAAATATAAGTGGTTTGAATTAACTCAAGCAGATCAAGCCCGTGATGGAGCATGACCATTAGGAATGTTTCTGAAATAATGAGGAAATCCCTCTTAATGAGATAATACAGAGCAAGAAACCACGTTTTATACAGAAGACCTAAAATTTTGATGCTAAATGGAGTTTACAGAGTGTTTTGCCTTGGCAGGTGGAGGCCTTCTGAATTCAAACATAGGAAATTTGAGATGTCTCTCTCCCTTAATTTTATTGTGAAAGTGTGTCAGACCAACTTTAAAGAAAGTTTGCCTTGACCTTGAAACAATTCAAAGAAGAATAAATATTTGTCATTAAATAAACATGATTACCCTCTTTTATACAGGATGTTAAATGCTGATGCCATGATAAAAATCATTGTTAGTATACAAAACACAAGAGTTGGTGGTAAACATATCTAAATCTCAGCAGGCCCTAAGATTTTGATTGCTTCTGATAATGCTACAGGATCACCAAATAAGAGATGGTATTTGATAGATAAGAAACAACTGTTTTTTCTTCTTCTGTAGGATTTATCTTTCATGGAATACAGGGGATACATTTAATATAAAAAGAAAAAAATCTCAGAAGAAAAATAACATGAAATAAGGGGATACTAGACTGAAATGTGTTTCATAGTGATTTTTCCAATCTCAGGAAGAACTTATCCTCAAAACCTTAATTTATATAGTTTCATTAACTTTTGGCTCTAATACAAGTTAATCAGTTCTCTACCTTAAGCACAGCTAAAGATTCTCCAAGAACAGTCATTTCAAAGTCCTGTGGTTTTATCTGAGCAGGCTGGCTGCTAGATTTATTAGCATAGATTCAGGATATTCAGGACATGCTTAAATTGGTTTGGCAGCCAGGGGAAACAACTATTGACTAATTGCTGTCTTAGTCTGCTAAGACTTTCATAGCTTAGAGCAATGCAAGAGCCTGTCTCTCTGACCAGAAAAGGTTCAGAAATACAATCAGACAAAGGATGGGTCTCTTCTAGAGAGATAAAGTGAGTAAAATAAGAAAAAGGTGCCATTGTAAATTACTGACTGCCCTGAGTCTGCTCAGGGTAATTGCAAGTCAGGCATGACTATGAGAGGGCAGAACTGGACACATTACATGAAATCACCAGAGAGCATCACCAGAACACGAGGGATTGTCCTGCTTGCCATAAGCACTGAGCCTGATGCTAAAAAACTCTTCCAGCTGTTGTGAGTGCCTGAGCTCTCTTTAAAGCACGGCAGTGAAAAAGTCCCCACATGCTTTTCCAGTTGAAGAGCAGAAAAACGTTTCTGCATTAAGGCAATTCTTGTAGAGTTACTTCAGGAGGATGAAGGTAAGAAATGAGATTCAGCCCTCTTCTAGTTATAATCTGCCTTCTCATAAAGGTAAGATTTATTTTTCTTAGTTGGAATTTTAAATGACTTAGGCATTTGTTTTAGGTTTTTTTCTGATATATACACTGGTCAGTACTGAATTATTTAATGTAGACACAGCAGGAATACTAATTAATCCTGCCCAGGTGAAGGGAACCAAGATCAGCAAAGGGTTATACTATGGAACATTTGAAATGCTGACTGGAGCAGTGGTGAAATTCTTCAGCACAGTGATGTTGTTGCAAAGTGTCACAGGATCACCATGAACAGAGTGGAAGACAGAGTCTGCACAGGCCAAGATGTGATATATTAGAAAGACACCCTTAGCTGCTGACTAATTCCTTTGAGGTTGTGTCTGACCCACACGTGATCTGAACCTTTTACTTTCAGAAATCGAAGCAGCTTGGATTTCCTTTCTAGTTTTTCTCTGATGCAGTCCTGATCAGAATACATGAACTTTCAGAAGTCTGGTAATTATATCAATGATAGCTCTGGTCTTCATCTACTCTCATGACCCTTTCAATAAAGCTTAAGTATGTAAATAAATTAAGCTGTATCAACACATATGCATATATATACAGCTGATAATATAATATAATATAATATAATATAATATAATATAATATAATATAATATAATATACATTGAATAATTTCTTTCTTTCTGTTATAGTCATTAATATTAGGGGTTTTATTTGTATATTTGTTGAAAAGAGTGGTGCATATTCCGTGTGGAGAGAAAAGAATGGATGGTTCCACCCTGACTAGGAAACTGTACTGCATAAACTCTCATGAGTTTATCAGTGCCTGGTAGTTCTGTAAAGTTGAGCACTGGTTCCAAGCATAGCAAGATGTTTCTAGCCCATGCTAAGGAATAAACATCCATTTCATGCACACTTTTTAAGTACAGTGGGGAAATGGAAACAGGAACCATGAAATTGTTCCAGGAAAAGGAAACCAGGAAAGAGGCATGGAAAACCAGGGACTTCATGGTGTAGGAGGCTGTGCTGGGTCTGGCTGGGATGGATTTAGCTTTTTGTAGCAGCCCATATGGTGCTGTGTTTAAACTTGTGACTAGAAGAGTGCTGGTAACATACCCACGTTTTAGCTGTCACTAAACTGCACAAAGGCCTTCTCTGTTTCTCACTGTGCCCCCTCTCCAGCAGGGAGGCTGGGGGTGTGCCAGAGAGGGGAAGGAGCACAGCCAGGACAGCTGACCCCCTATTCCACATGGGAAATATGGATATTCCATACTGTATGACATTGCACACAGCAGTAAAACTGGGGGTTTTTCTTCCAGAGTAACCCCAGCTTGGAGGCTTTCTGGGCACCAGCCTGCTTGGGAGAGGTGTAAAGTGAATGTCTTTGCATCACTTGCTGTTGTTTCTCCCCTTCTCCCTCCACTTATTAAGATGTATTTATCTTTACCCACATTCTTTCCTCTCCATTTCTCTCCCAGTTCTCTCCTCCATCCCTCTGGAGAAAGGGAGTGAGTGGCTGTTGGGAGGCTTCACTGGTGCCTGGGGTCACCCACCACAGAGACTTCAATCCTGCAGATAACTAACAGGAATTTTTATCTCAGTGGATTCCGGATGAAAAGGAACCAATGCAGAGCTCACTCCCAGAACTTTTCTGTCACTAAGAATACTGATGTCCAAGCTACACTGAGCCTGCCTTGGCTCCTAAACCACGGCAGTTATCCCAGGAAAGACAACAAGAAGGTGCAGCCACAGTTGTGACAACTATTTTGCTGAGTTAGATTATTACTTCTTCTTTTGAAGAAGTTATTTCAGGTACATAGGAAAAGTGGTCTTGGGCTAACACAAGCTATGCCTCCACAAGGCATGTCAGCCCCAAAATGTGACCTATCCACTGACAGGATTAGCCATAAAGATTATCCTCCATGATCCTTGGGTTATCCTTGAAAGTTAGTACAAGCTGTGAGGCTTGAGAGCTCACATCTGGAAGGGGCTCTGAAAACTCCTGCTGAAAGCTCACCAAGTCAGAGGGATGAGTGTAAAGGTCTGCATTTCACAGCTGCTGTGTGGGCCGGCAGCTCTCAGCATTTCCACATCTGACACAACCCTCTGTAGGCACAGAGAGAGGACAAAGGAAATAGACAAATCTTATTTGCCATTTTCATTTTAGTGATCTCAGCAGGTTCAGGTATGTAGTGAATAGAAGCCACTAACAAAGTAAAAAAGTTTCCTGATCCATCTTTCCAAGTTCTAGTGCAACTTGTTATGGTTAGCAAAAGCTGAAATGATGCACATACCTCAACATCTGTGATAGATTTGGAGGTTGCTCAGTTAACCTGGAGAAGATATGATGTGTCTGAAGTGTTTTTCCTTGGATCATTTCTAACTCTACAGCTCCTCCATGTGGAGATCATAAACAGACAAGAAATTAATAATCCTAAACATTAGGTATTAATACCTTTTTTCTTAATGGGTTTGCAGAGAATTAGCAATATTCTAAATATTTAGGGTATTTTTTAGAAATTTCAGTCCTGTTCAGCCAGAACTTTTCTGAAAATGGGTGAAAAGTAGTGCATCAGAATGTCACTGTTGAAGGTGCAGCATTACAATTCCAATTCTAGATTAAATTAGCACTTTCGCCTCTGATACCACATGAATTGCACCAAGCTACCTTTTACTCATTTTTAATTCTATTTGTTCCTCTGCGCCCGTAGAGGAATCTTACATCTATGTTCCACTAGCCATCAGGGAATTCAGGGATTTTTCTCCTGTATGTGGGTAAAGAGGACCTAAGTCCTTGTTAACAGACCTGCTGGTTGGGAACAGGGCTGAAAGCTGTATCCATTAAAGAGCAGCCTTCCCATAACCACTCCCCCCACTGCCTGCCAACAGCCTTCAGAAACTCAGTCCTAGACTATTTAACACAAGCTTGAATTACTAGATAGTGAATTTATCTGTGTATTATTGATGGCACACTCCAAATGACTCCAGGTTCTGCAGAGGGATGTGGAAAGGCTGGATGGGGGGCCTGAGGCCAGTTGTGTGAGGTTCAGTAAGGCCAGGGGCCAGGATGGGGACAGAGTGGCTGGAAAGCTGCCCAGCAGAAAAGGATCTGCAGGTGCTGTTTGACAGTGACTGAACAGAGCCAGTGTGTGCCCAGGTGGCCAAGAAGGCCAAAGGCACCTGGCCTGTGTCAGCAATAGCGTGGCCAGCAGGAGCAGGGCAGTGACTGTCCCCCAGTACTGGGCATTCGTGAGGCCACCTGAATCCTGTGCTCAGTTCTGGGCCCCACTGCAAGGAAGACATTGAGGGGCTGGAGTGTGTCCAGAGAAGAGCAGTGGAGCTGGGGAAGGGTCTGGAGCACAGGTCCTATGAGGAGCATCTGAGGGAGCTCGGGGTGTTTAGCCTGGAGAAGAGGAGGCTCAGGGGAGACCTTCTCACTCTTTAGAACTACCTGAAAGGAGGGTGTAGCCTCTGCTTCCAGGTAACAAGTGACAGAACAGGAGGTCATAGCCACAAGTTCTGCCAGAGGTTTAGACTGGATATGAGGAAAAATTTCTTTGCTGAAAGGTTTCTTTACTGGTCAGGTATTGGCACAGACTGCCCAGAGAGGTGGTGGAATCACCATCCCTGAAGTGTTCAAAAGGCATGTGGATGTGGCACTTGGGGATGTGGTTTAGTGGTGGACACAGTGGTGCTAGGTCAGGATTTGACCTCAGATCTGAAAATAGAGGGAGCTATCCAATTCCTTTTGACAACAGTACAGCAGAGCTCAGCAAAGCACCCTTGGACCTGCCTCATTTCAGCACCACTAAAAGCCTAAAACTGCTCCAAAGTAGGACAAGCTGCTGACTGAAGTGCTCTGTATAACTATGGTCTACACCAGAAAAGGGCTCAAAGGCTGACCCACTCCTGTGGTAGGGGGTGAGATGGGGTGCACCAGACAGGATCAAGAATAAAAATTATAACATTTGGACAGCTTCTGAAAGAACAAAAAGATATTTTTGAAGGTCAACAAAATTCATGAAATGATTTCACAAAATACTTTCAAACCATAATTTATTTAAGCATTACATAAAATAGAATAATTACAAATGGCAAAAGCCACTTTATTAATTGCTGTCTTCTTGCCATACAGACACTTGTAAATTTTAGTTTTGGAATAATCAATGAAACCTTGGCATCATCAAAGGCCCTTTCCTGTTAACTCATCAATATGTTCTCTGTTGATCCAGCTACTCCAGACCAGCTGCTTAGTATTTGCACAAAGCTTTTTTAAAATATAAAAACACAGACTAGGTTTTAAATATTCTTTTTGTTCCTCACCTTTTTGTCCCTTCTCTGAATTATTGTATTTAAGGTAATGAACAGAAAGAAATGAAGAGTAATGGTTTTAATTAAGTATAAACAAATTAACCAGAGAAACATTGCTACATTCAGATGGCAGATTTATATTAAACTCTGTGCTGGCACACATAGGCAGGTCTGTATTCACTGGGCACAAGATACATATTAATGGCACACTGTATTTATTAATCTGCATTTTGCAGCATGACAGATTTATGTTTGGAAGAGCAGATATGCGGGCAGATATTGCAAGCAGCAAGGCGTGAGAAAGGGATGGTTTGCAGGGCAGCCTGCAGATGATTTGCTGCATCCCTGTGCATCAGCCCCTGATGACAGACACGGTCAAACCGCGGCACAGGCTGGCTCTGCCTGGGAGCCCTCTCTGCACGTTCGAGGCCTGAAGCTGGGGCATGTGAGGGACAGGCTTTGCTCCCATGAGCGTACCTGTCTTGCAGAATTACAAACCTGCCTGTTAAATTTTTGCTTCTGCTGAAATACACACGTAGATGTTTAACATGCCAGTTCCTGTCGACACATCTGCTGTCAGAGGCTCCCTTACATGTCTCTTTCCTAACCTTTAAAAAACTGATAATGATACATGTCTATGTCACACAGATGCAAGAAGTCACGTTTATATATATATATATTTTAAACATCCGGAATGTACAAATAGAAGGGAATGTGGAAATAAAATGCATTACATTCTTAAAACAATGCCTACAACTGAGAAATTCGTAGCTGAGAACAGTATTCTGTTGCATTCCTTTCCAGGTCTACGGGCCGACAAGTGATGCACTCACACAAAGCTGTTGTAGAAAGAACACTAGCAATGAAAATATTATATGTGTCTTTATATGGCAAGAAATTTTTTTAAAATAAATTTTATATAATGCAGAAGAAATACAGACATTAAAAATTATTACCTGAGGATGTCCTTTTCAGGCGGATTTCTTCCTGTCTCTCAGGTATTTACAATGTGCCTTCTCACAGATGCTAAAGTCAATCAGTTTTCTACACTGCTTTCTAGTCCAAGGCATTTGACTTTGCTTTGCTCAAGTCCCTGACTTTTCTTTACTCATGTAAATTATGCCATAGCTGCACAGTAGTCATATACTACTCTTTGCTATTAAACTAAAATGTAGATGTTTAAAAAGAGCCATGATATATCCAGAAGAATAATTTCTCTGGTGGTAAAGATTAAAAGTAATCTTTAAGTTTGGATCCTGTGATTTTTCAAAGTCAGAAACACTTATGACACAATCCTCCACCAAAAAAATAAAAAACCAAAGAAAAAGAAGTAGAAAAAGACAAAGATTAATAGTGAGGAAGAAAACAAAATTGCTTGTTTTTTCAAATCACTATGATTGTTTCTTTTGTGCTTCAAATGAAATATGTTCCTGCCAAAGAACACTGCTGCTGCTGAGGTGAAATATGTGGAGTTCTATAAAAAGTTTTATAGTTCCCTAAGGCGAAATGGTGTTTCTGATTTCTTTCAGCTGCTGACTTACCCTGAGCCGAGAAGATGTCCAAACACCATGTTATCAGTATGAAGCAAAACCAAAGGATACTGAACTGATTCCAACTATGCAAAAGATTTCAGGCCCAAGAAGGCAGGGGAGACACCCGACTGCAGGTGATGTTCTGTGCTGCTGTCATTTCATGGCTCTTAGCTCTCCTTGTCTGGTCTATCGTGAAAAACACCTCCTGTCATCCTGGAGTAGCTTGCCTTGGTGGCAGACACCGTGTGGATTTGTACAGCCAGGCTTTAACAACAGGCCTTGGAGCATCTCTCTGATGAGAGGAAGTGGCACGGGATGGGTCATGGGGGACAGCAGTATTTGGGGAAGGTCTTGGGGAAAGACAGATACCTTGTTCTGAAAAACACCATCTCCACCTGCTCTTGCATCCACCTTTGGGGCAAACCCACCTGCCCATGGCCCAAGTTCACCAACATGACTTGAAGGACACGGGTGTCTCTCCTGCTGTGGCCCCCACTCTCCGGCAGGGTCCTGCCAGCCACCCCTCCCCGAGCACAGCCGCTCCCAGGCAGTCCCGGAAAGAGCCAGAATCCAGCACCTGGCAGCAAACCCGCTCCCAGCAGCGTCCAGCCCCAGAGCCACTGCCCCACCCCGGCACTGCAGCACAGCGGAGCCGCGCCCCGGGCCGGCAGCAGAGCCCTCCCGGAGGCCGTGTGAACCCCCCGTGAAAAACAGGCGCTGCTCAAACACCCGGGCTTCAGCTTCGTTTGTGCCGTCTGAGGCACCAAACAGCCGTGACAGGCTCAGGTAATGTTTTCTGCGCACAGATGTGGAAACCCTGCTCCACGGTCCTGCTCCTGTCACTGTCCCACACTGACCACATCACTCTGAGGGCAGCAGAGAACCTTCCCCAGCTGCAAACACACATTTGTGGATTCCCATGTTAAATTCCTGCAGAATACGAGACAGGGAGTCATCCCAATACCTCGATGAGAGCACCCATGTGGTCTGCATGTGCCTTGGAGCGGGGTGAGAGGGGAGGATGGGGGCAGCACTCCTGCCCTCCTACTTGTTATAAATACATATTATAGTGTTGGCTTCTCGCAAATAATAAATGCTATGTGTATAATATTAACCCTCATGTTGTAGAAATGTAACCATTATTAAATGCTTTTTCTTTAGTTCTACCCCAGAAATAGTTGAAAAATAACTAACCAAAGATATGTTGAAATGCAACTAACAAACTATAAGCTTAACTAGATAAGCACAGATGTGATGACTTCAGCCCTAGGAAGTAATAACTCCAGCCCCAAGGACAATCTCAGATAAATACAGAAGTGATAACTTCAGCCCCAGGACAATCTCAGATAAACACGATATGACAGACTCCTGTTACCGGACATCTCTATCTACAAATCTTCCGAGAATCAACATACGGAGGAATTCTTCACATACCTTAAAGGCCATGTGTTTTTCGGGAAGAAGTATGAATATACATATTTGCCTAGACTATGTAACAGGCTGATGCAATAAAAATGCATATAAAGAGAATGTCTCACTAAGGTAGTTGTGCTCTTGGCTCTGTGCCAAGGGTACCCAGCATCACCTGGATGCTGTAATCCTTTTGCTCTATCTTTTGTCCCTTATTGTTATTCTTTATTAAAAACCTTTAAATTTAGCAGGAGACTGGACTTCGTTTTTAACATACTGGGCTGGCAGGCAGAGGAAATGGAGAGGTCAGTGCCCGAATTTTGCTCACCATTTCCTTCATGGGGAAGCTTCAAGCCCTCTTCAGTTCCTAACCACATTATTCACTTTATTACAGCTGCATTTCTTGGAGGGCCTCATGTTACACCAGTAAGACAAATAAAGGGACAACCAATGTCACCACCAGCACATTAACTTTTAGGGGCCACAGCATTAGTGACAGAGTAATGCAGGGTTTTTTACGTCTGCAGCCAGCAGAATGTAAAAGGCCACCTCTGTTTCCCTTCCTGACTACAATCATTGTGAGCCCTGAGGCAGCAGGAGCCACCACGGGAGGGATGCCTGCGGCGAGCAGCGGGTTATGCAAACAGCTTTGTAACCTGCCGAGGAGGGCAGCAGGGAGGGGAACACAAACTTCCGCTCCAAATCAAACATCCCCTTAATTTTATTCTTGCTCTGTACATACAGTAGCACAGCTACTCAGGAAGTCCAGACCTGGCCTCCTGCCTATCGTCCAAGCAGTTTAATTTGTATTCAAGATGGGAGAGTGAACAACATGTCCATGAGATAACACCAATGTTTTATCACCTAGTGACTGCACCTCCTCCGCTTCGAGTTCTTACTCCTGTTCTTACGTATGTAAGAACATACTTTTTGTCACTGTAAAATGATCTGTTAAGTCTGATTAGAACAAGTCTCATTTGTAAGGGGAAAAGCAGAGAACTCCAAAAAAAATCTCCTGTGCTATGTCTGACTCCTCTTCCGAGAAGAAAGCAGAGACTGGGAAAAGCAACAGCAAGAGAAACAGAAAAAAAAATTGACAACCATGAAGCTTCTACAGAAGCAAGAATGGCAATGGGTAGCTTTTGGAAATTTTAGCTTTCCCTTTGTCTTTTTATTTTTGTGGGAGATCTCTATCCCTAAAATCCATGACATATTAACCATGACATCTACTGAAAAATCAAGAATGGAAAACGTAGTGCTGCAAACAATGCAATGACCAGAGAACACACCTAAACAATTCTCTCAGAAAACACCAGAGTGCACTACTGTGTAGCTGTAGACAATTCAAGACTATGTTGCTTTAAACTTTGTCCAGTTGGTCTTGAAAAGCTCCACAGATGGAGATTCCAGAGCTGCTCTGAGGAACTCACTCCTGTGTTTATCCTCCTTAATGTTTTCCCTTTCACTTAGTCAGAACCTCACCTCTTACCAATTTTTGACCAGGATCTCTTCTCCTATCACACACATCCCTGAGGAGCCTGGCTCTGTATTCTCTATAGCTTTCTCATATGGATTGAGGGTCAGCTATTAGGTTCCCTCCACAAGGCTTCTCTAGGCTGAACAAAACCCATTCCCTTGGCCTTTCTTCACAGGAGGATACTCCAGTCCTGACCATCTTGCTAGACTCACCCCAGTCTTGTTTGGATCTTTCATGTGTGTGTCAAATACACATCCTTGCATACACAGGCTCTCCAAATGCTTCATTTTGCTTTTCTTGGAGGCTTCCCTGACTGAAGTAGCAAATACTTGTGATCCTTCTATGGAAATCTAAACATGAGGATTCTGAGGCAGGTGGACACCTCACACTGCACTGAATTATCAGAAGTTGCAGCCTCGGTATTAATGGTCTCACCTGCAGGAATCCAGACAAACGTTTTGCCTGCTGTTCCTGAAAATAAAGACAAATTCCACCTCCACTTGGATGGTTTCCTGAGGTACTTAAATATACAGGACTAAGTAATTTACCTAAAAGGAACTAAACAGCAAGTTTCATTCATTCATGAGGTACCTGAAGACTACACTAAACTCAGCACAAACACTTCCCAATTCATCCTTTCATGAATGAATAGCACTTTCATACTCAGAAGGAAACTGAAATGTCATGACTGTAAGTTTCTGGTGCTAAACACAATTAAATGGAAATGCAGCCAATACAGTCACAGTACTGTTACACTGAAGTGGGGTATTTCAGTTAACATCCAATTTTTAAACATTTTGGAAGCAAGATATTTAACTGACTTGCTGAGGGTGCATAGCATTGCCTAATGAAATGCAATCCATGGCATGCATCACCTTGGTCCCAAAATCTTCACCTCTTTCTAAAACATGGTGCTTAACTACGATCCTGCATATGTTACGAAAAGCATTTCCTTGAAGGGGGGGCCTTTGGTGCAAGACTTTGATTTCTGCTTTCAGCAGTCAAACTCCAGGTGGTCTTTCCAGGCAGCACAGCACAGGGAGCAGCAAAGTGTTGCAGCACTTAGCTTGAGTAATAGATCAACAGCAAAGAGTTGGGAAGGGTCTCCATATAGTATTCCACAAGGGGATTTACTGCACACACACATGAAGGGCTCCAGGGACGAAGACCACAGAACAAAGGAGGGTCCAGGTTTATATATGGGGGCAGAGGAAGCATCAGGGACCGATGGTCTGAGGGCACAGGGGTGGTACATAGGCAGGGCTCGGGTACGGGAGCCAGTGGGGAAGTGGTGAGGGAGGGGAAGGGAACAAGCGCCAGTGGGAGAACGGGGAAGGGAGAACCTTCTGGATCAGGGACGTGTCAGGTAACAAGGGGCGGGGAGGCCAACGGGCCAGCCGGGGAAGCAGGACTGGGGAACATCCACATAATAAAGAAAGCAGCCTGGGAGAGGCCTTTTCAGTCTCCACGGCCCCGGAAGGCACCCAGGGCTGCTCCTGCCCGGGGTTCGCTGTGGCTCCCCTGTCACCAGGCTCGCCAGCCCGCACAGCAGAGCCCTGCTCCGCTGAAACGAGACTCAGGCTCCCTGGGAACAGCCTGCTGGGGTGTGTGGCACTCCTCCTCTCAGCAGAGTTAGCGATGGCCACGAGTTTCACACTGTGGAGGGTTCTACAACGCACCAGACAACTCTGCTGCCTCCTGAGCTGACTGCGTACACAAAGAAGAGGACATACAGGGCAAAATGTTCTTTTGGTGAACTGATGAAACCTCCCCTTTTCTCCCACTAGCAGTATGGTGGGCAACCAATTCTCCCAAACTTCTCCCAGTGCAAGGCATTGTCTAATTTCTGAGGTCATTACTGTTGCAGTGGATACTACTACAAAATAGTCACTTTGCAGAGTGGATTTTGCATCGTTTCTAACAGGAATTTAAAAATATTTAAAAGCACACCTCAAGAAAACCCACAACCTCCCCTTAACATTGCAAACAGTTCCCTAATATCACTTTGTTGCATTGTGCATGTTTGCAAATCAGACAATTATATTGATTTCTATGACAGAATTAGGTGAGTAGGTGTACTACTACATTTTTTACTCACAGCACAAGAACCTGGTAATGGGAATTGAGATCACAAATGAAAATTAACCACATTGGATCCATAGCAAAGAAAAATACAGCTTACACATTTTATTAGCATTCAAATTAAATTTCTGCCTTGTACATACAATCTTCTGCACTAATCCTGCATTCATGACTTGCTGTTCTTTTCCGTATCTTTCAAGAGGTTTGGAGAAAGAAAATTATTTCAAGTTTTTTGGTACAAGGCACAAAGTATAATGACTGAACAGTCATGATCTGGAATTGTGTAGTGAGAATTACAAATCTGTGAGTAAAGCTGGAGAAGTACTTCAGTGAACAATACCTTGCAGAAACTTTGCAAGGCAAACACAGAGCACTATTAAATTCTACAGTATGAAGTTTTCCCAGTTACATCCCTGCTGCAAATCTCACTTGGGAACAAAAGGGATCATTGTTGAATAATAACCTGAACATAACTGTGTTATGTTATCTGACAACAGGCCATTAGGTCTTGTTGTGGGTTTTGAGGAGATTTAGGCAAGTGCCCAAGTTGCCAAGGGAGTTACTTTTCAGAATATCTACTGAAACCAGGTATTAATGGTACCACTAACAGGTCCTGGTAACACTGAACTCTGGAGCTGCATCACTGGTGAACACTTTTGATCTGCTATGTTCAGAAATGTATTACTACATTACTCTCTTACTTCTACCATTTTTTTTTCCCCTGCTGGCTGTAATATAAACCTCGTAACATTGAAAATATTAATATTCATGAAAACTTGTTCACAGTGGGAAAGCAATGACTCAGACCTGTAACTTCTCTTACACATTCTACCAACAATCTCTTAAGAAACAAGTGTCAAATACTGTGACTTTATACAAACAGCATCAGCTAAAATTTAAAGAAAGCACACCAAGTACCTTTTCAAAAACCCTATTTTTATTGTTTGCACTAACTGTACCATCATTAACAGCTTTCATCTCTAACAAACTGAAGCAAATCAGCACACACAAAAACTTATGCAAGGTCAAGCAGGTCTTTGGTTACATAAATGCAGTACACTTTGGTGTGTAACAAGCCTAGGGGCAGTTAGTTCATACTAACAGTTTAAGCACAGTCACTCCAGTTTCAAGCATTTTTCAGAGCTCTTAAAAAGTTTCATTTTTTCTTTAAAAAGAAAACAGGAAAAGGATTTACAGAAATTACTAATTTTTAAACCAAAATTCTTATTTCTAAATTATTAAAATGCAGCAAGGACACTTCTTCAGCTGTAATAACTTTGCTCTGCAAAACAAAAACAAAAACAAAAACAAAAAAAAAGAAAAAAATTAGTCACTTTGCTGTATTAGGCGTAAATTATCATTAGCAACCTAAATGCTTGCCAGCTCATACTGTATACATTCCCATTTCTTTCAAGTTTGCTAGGTTCACTCACCAGCTCCTGGCTTTCCCTCTGAACTGGAATGGAAGTGGATATAAAACTAATCATTTAAGCAATAAAGGGCTTTGTCTTTTTAAATGCTGGCTGAAAACCTGAGACTTATCAGACAACTGCCCAAATGTGATCCCTTATTGCCTCTACAGTAACAGACTCACAAACCAAGAGAGTCCACTTGGGTTTACTCATTTCTGCAAGGGGTTTATGAACTAATTTTTAAAATTAAAATATTACTTTATTAACCAGCAGTTCTAATTAATAAGCTTTATTCTCTCAGTTTCTGAATGTAGTTTGTTCTAACTGATGCATTTGGCTGGATCTGATGCATTTGTTATTTATCTTACTTCCCTGGTGTAAATCCGTAAGTCAGCACAAGAGGGAAGGAATGACAGAAGGCAAAAAATCAGCCCAATACAACAGCTAGGATATACCATAGAATTAACAGACAGGGCAAACATCTCAGTACATACTGAAGACCTCACAGGAGGCTGTAAGGGAGTCCTGAACCAATACAGATCACTGGAAATTTAAGCTGCCCAGCCCCTCAAAAGCCACAAAACAGGCTTTGTAATGTTAGATTCTAGCAAGCAACATTAGCACCTCCCAGTCCACATGCCTGAGAGACCCCCAAAATCAAAGTACAATAGAATTACTCTTAGGTATATTCTACTGGGCTTCCAGATTAGTTTTACCTGAAGCAAATCCTTAACCCCTAAAGATGCCAATGAGGTAGGAGCAGACACCATGCAGAGATTCCCAGCAATGTTCCCGTGCCAGTTTCATTGCTTCTGTTTCATTTTCAGACCCTTGACCATGTTGGGTTGGGTCAGAGTTTTGCCCCGCTTCTCTCATAGGAAGGGAAGCTTTCTGGACTGATTTTTCCTGGTTTGCTAAATCTTCTGGCTCTATACCAGCAGCTGTTTGCCTCATGAGAGCCTCTGGGGGAGCCTTTTGGCACATGGTGATCTTCAGCACTTCCATGGATTCGCAAGCGTGCGGGACCTTTCTGAGTTCCGCGGCGATCTGATTCCAGTAAATCTTTGGATTATTTCTGAAAGCACGACAGACTGATGGCTTGCCAGTGAATTCACACCAGTAGGACATGCCTTGGCTTTTGCATTCAATTCTAACTTTCATCTCCTCGTCGTCGCCACTCATGGTCATTGTGCAAACATCTTTGGTTTTAGTCCGAAATTTGATTTCTTCACCATTGCTTCTTTTCTTTGGCTTCAGCTTCTGTCCCAATCCTCCCATGCCACAGATCACAACTAGGAAAAGGAGAGCAAAACTCTTCATGGTGAGAGGAGTGGACTGAGATCCTTGAACAACGCGATCCAAGGAAGCAAAAGCAGTAAGTAAATGGCTGCTCACAATTTAAAGTCTTGGTGCACAAAGAAGCCTCTTTCCAGCAAAACACGGGATGTAAGGGTTGGGCTTTTTTATAAAAATAATAAATCACACTTCAGTAGGCAAGTGCCCATAATTTATAGCCTGAGGGAGTGTCAAATAACCTTGGGAGTGTGAACTCCCAAGAAGGTAACAAGACAAGTCTTGTAAATGCAGTTAAATACAGAATGATAGTTGTATAACTGAGAAGCACATTCCTATCCAGGATGAACATGTCATATTTGATTTTTAACAGATATTTTCCATTCTCCAGCTGCTCTATAGCTATCTTCATGCTACAGCTTGTAAGACCGTATCACAGTAAAAAAAAGATAAAAGTGCCAAAGCAATCTCTGCAGCTACATCTGAATGATTACAAATGTCCTGGTAGTGTAAGTGTCCCGGTAAAAAAGCTGATTATTGGCGTGGGTTTTCTGTGGATTTTCACAGTAAGGATGCAACTTTGGCACTTCTTTATGTCCGCACATGACATGCAGTGGGGATGCATGGAAGGATCAGCTGCACATTCTTTGCGCCACGGAAGCAATATGTAAGCAAGAAAAGAAATAAAGCTTGAGCAAAATAATATTACAGGCTTCAACATACACCAAACATTTGGAAGTTTTATCATCGTTTTCACACCACGAGTCACTTTCAGCCAACAGAGCAAGACATCAGAACTGACTTATCACAGGTCTCAGCAGCGGGGAACAGACCACAGAGCATGTCAGACAGATATTTGTGCTTCATCACTTTTTTTTTTTTTTTTTTTTTAATAGGTATTTTCCTGTTCATAACAAGTGAGCTCTAAAACTGCCATAAAACAAAGGCAGGAGAACAGAAATACTGTAGTGCAAAATCCTGTCCTAGCAGTTTCTGCTGCAGTAAATAAAAACAGAGCTAAGGAAAAATCCCTGTAACTCTCTTGGCATTCAGAAGGTCACAAGGAAAAATCCCTCCTCTGCTTTGGCAACCCACAGTACTTTTCTGGCTAGTAAGACCCCCAATAGGCACTTCTTCCAAAGATACCTGCTACAACCAGCGTGACCTGACCAGCTCCTGGAAAGGGCTATTGGATTGTTTGGGTGTGCTTCTGTAACTGTGGGGTGCTAGGAACCCTGGGTTTAAGACTGGCCATACATAATGGAACAGAATAGCATTTTGTGTATTTAGTCACTCACTAGGTAGTGCTAAACAAAATATCAAGGCAAAAACATTCCTTTAACACAGATGGCAAAGCAGAACAATATCAACAACAAAAGCTTCTTTAATAGAAGAGGGACTAGAGTCCCTTGTTGCTGTGGCAGCCCAGATAACCTGAAAGCTGCCTGCATGAAGATGTAGCCACCTGAACAGCCATTCTGGGTATCCTGAACCTTGCTCTTCCAATGTGCCACCAAATTCCCATGACTAAATACCATTTGACAGAGAGAACAACCTGGTTTTCTCTTCATTCCCTCTCTGTGGCTATTTTAATAACATTTTTAGCAGAGACCTCATCTCTAGCTTCCTTCCATTTGTTCCTCCTGTCTCTTTCAAGGCACAGTGGTGTGGCTCCAGCCAGGTCTTAGGACAACAATGGCATAAGCCTTCTTAAGACTTACAATTTACTCTTCTGTTGTTTTCTGGGGAGTCTTCTCACTCTTAAGCCAGCCAGACAGAAGAATCTTGTTGCCCACCTCACACTTAATTTCAAGGATTTCAAATCCCTAGTGCAAGCACTCAAATACCTCCTAATACTTGACAAACAAATGTATTATTTACACTTTGTTATGCACAACAGCACTGAGAATTCTTAGATTAGAAACTAAAGACATCTGTCTCTCTAGTTGTAATAATTGCTGAAAAGTCCAAAACAATTTAAAAGTTAATTTATACCAGTTTCAGATCTCTTGTTCTCAAAGTTTTTCAAGTCCAATCATGAAAACAAATAAACTACAAGTATAAGGAGAAATATCAAAGCTTGGACTCAAATATATTTATGTGTTACAGCTACCATGTTATCACCAAGTGTTTGTCTCACTCCCACCTGACATTTCAGTCCTGTGTGCCTGTGCTTCAGATTAAACAGTTTGTGGTCTCTCATATCAGCAGAAAACAATTGTCCTTTTACAAGGTAAGCTAGGATGCCAGCAGTGAACTCTGGGAGCTGAAGAACTAGCAAATGTTTAAGTCTGCTGTCAGTGCTATACAGAAGCAGGTTATAGGATGTTCTGCATAGCTCATTAGCTTGAATCGTACCACCTTTGCTTAATTCACATCCTTGGTGGAAGTTGCAAGCTCCCTCACCCAGAGTCGAAGTTCTTTCAGTCCTTCCTGCTCCACAAGTAAAAGTCAAATACAGCAAAAATTTTTAATCAGGGTAAAGAAATTCACTCTCGTAAGATTTTAACTCCGTGCAACTCTTCTGAGAGATGTCTGTGCAACAAAACAAGGGAGAACCAAACATAAGGTAGTTAAGTAAGTTCTTTTTTATTTAAATGAACTGGGAACATTTTCTCAAATTAAAAATAGAAACTTTTAAAAATCTGCAGTTCTGAACATTACATATACACATATGCTACATACTGTCAATTAGAAATGTTTCCATTTATGACATAAAAATGAAAAATTTAAGGTTATTCTGGATTAAAGACTGGTATCACTTTTCAGCATTTCTTTAAAATTATATTAATGACTTACAGGATTATCCCTACTTCAAGACAATGAACCCTGTTTGAAACAAAGTTAACAATACTGATAGATGAAGAGATACTATTTTAGATCAATATATTGACTACTTTACCTGCTGGAAGGTTTTACACTGGTAACATAGTTTTGGCCTTGTTGATAAATTCCGTTGTTAACTAATTCAGCAATTCAACCATATGCCTAAATTCGAGGAAATAACTCTAATAGTACAAATGTTAACTCCAATTGCTAAACAGATTTGAATTTCAATATTGTAAATCACAGTTTATTATTATTTAGCAAAAATACTATCACTGCCTCCAAAAGAGCCACAGTGATACTATTAAGGACATTACAGAAGTGGGTGTGAAAGAAGAAAAGGAAGACAGAGGATGTAAAGCATTCTAAAAATTGCCAACATAGGACATCCCTCATGCTCTTTTTGAGTACTACTGAACTCTAGAAAGCTTAGCTTTTTCACTATATCAAGCATCCCGCACATTCCCAACCCTCCCACCCAAAGTTTAAAAACAAACTTCTCCAAAAAGTCCCTTTCAGGTCTATACAGTAAAACCCACTAAATATTAAATAATTAAAAAAAAAAAAAAAAAAAAAAAGAGGGAGAAAATAAAACTGCAACTGAGCTTCTCAGACACACAAAGAGACACTGTGGACCCCATTACGATTCAAATTTAGTCCAATGTAGTCATTCAAGAGCACCAAATAGCAACACTGATCATGCTGGTAAATTCATTTGTGAAGAGTATTATACAATATTAAAATCTTAACTAAACACTTAGAAGTTTTAAGAAAAATGTATATACAAAAGTCTCTGTATACAAAATGTATTTTTATGTAAACGTGTATGTACTGTATTTAACACAAATCAACAATTTAAGATAAGAACTTGAACAATTGTCAGAGAATTGCTAGGCAAAGGCTGTTACTCTAATTAATTCATATACTGTGATGTAAGGTAGAAAGCCCAGTGTAAAAAAGTAAAAAACCAAAAAACCATTTTAATTCAAGCCTTGAACAGTGGTATTTGAGAGGCAGTGCCCTGATCACAAAATATTCTGTACAGTAGTTTATGGCATAACATTCAATAGTACATTTGGGATTTACAGTACAGCTGACATGAAACAAGTGGCTCAGGATTTGTCAGATGAATGGAAATGCCAATACGCTTGGAGGAATAATGATGTACTCCCACAGAAGAGTCTTGAGCCTCATTATATAGCCTGGAAATAATAACAAAAACAAATCAGGAACGAATTTATAAAGTCTGAATTTTAATGTAATTTAAACAGAATGAAGGGATAGATTTTCATACGAAAATCAATATGACTGAATAACTTTTTTTGGTTTTAGACTTTACAGCACACTCATGTTGCAGAAATCAGAGAAGCCTTCCTAAACCAGTTATGTAGTAATAGATCTAGAATTGACTTAAGCTTATTACTTACCCCTTAACATTTCCAGTATGTGTTACCACTGTTCCACAGAGCTACACAAGAAAAAAAAAGAAAAAAACAAACCCGTCATATTCTTTTGCCCACAAATTGAACAGAAATACTGTGTCTACCTTAGGTGAGACAAGCTCAGTTGGCACAAGATCTTCTCAACTTTTTACTCCTTTAATCAAGAGTTTTTCAAACAAGAGGAAATAGGTTCATGGTTTTTTCCACCAACCTTTCAGGTTATCTTTGTTTCAGGATAGAAATAAATACCTGGATTGCCTATTCAACAACCTCTTTTGTGAATTTAATCCAGGTTCACATTTTGCTCTCACAAAAACAGTGGCTGGATTTGAGGTTATTTGTGTCTTTGACATGTGTACAGAAACACCTGTATGAGATACATACACCTCATACAGCTCTCACTTGTACTTACATATCTTAGTGTTATAAAAATATTTGCATCTCTTTTCAGCAAAATTATCCAGCGGATTTTGAAGGATAAAAAAACCCCAAATCCAACCCTATGGGATTCTTTAAACCTGCAAAAGTATAAGTGTACAGAGATCTATTCAAAGTTATATCTCTCAAAGTATCTCCAAAAATAATTTGTAGGAAATGAGAAAAATCAAGGATAGCATAAAAGCAAAGAGTATGCTGAAATGAAAATTAAAATTAAGATTTTATTCATATGGGAATGCCATACTGAGAAATTCAAAGCATGTATGCCATAATTAGCAGTTTTTCAAATTACCTCAGTTAGCACATCAGAAGACAGCACTGCTTCAAACTGAATCTTTAAATTTATCCTGAAAGCCCATTTTGAGTAACTTCAAATTTAGGAAAAATAAACCAGGACTGAACTAGTGGATCTTTGTGTAAAGGATTATTTTATGCTAGTAATTTTTAGGTTGTTCAGCAATGCTGAATTAAACTACTTATCAATGATTGAAATATCACAAGAAAACATGCTATGAACCTCAAGAATATCAATAGTCACATTAAAGATTGAAAAATCAGAAAAGGACTTCTAAGGCCTGGAAAATTGTTAGTTTTCTCTTATGTAAAATACTGAATGTCCTTAAAACTGAGAGCCCTTGGATAGTCCAGTGGAGAGTACTTTGGACTTAAACTCCTTGTCAGTTAATCTGGGGAGGAAGCACCCTTAAGTTGCAGAAGAGACAGCAACAACTGTGATCATAAATATCAATAAAAACATTGTTATATAAAGACTTCCTTCAGAAGGAGATATGGAATTAAGATTGGGTCAGTAAATAATTATTGTAATGTACAGTTCTAAATAATAATAATAATAATGATAACCATCATCATAATAATCATCATCATCATCAGATGTAACCATGAACTCTGGCAAGACCCAAACTTGGAGCTCTCTGTATTTACCTGTTATTTAAAGCATAGTGGTATCTTCTCTAAAAATACTCAACCTATACATTTGGTCATGAAGGTGGTGCAAGGTAAGGCACAGTGAGCTACAAATTTCAATCGTAAATTTAATCCTTCCTTAAGCAACTTGCAAATTTTGCAAACCAAAATAATGAGGTTGTGGGACATAGAATATTACCCCCTGGAAACTGAGTCTTACAACTAAGCTAATGTTTTACAGCACAGAAGCTGCAGAGGCAGAAAAGAACCCCAGTGTCCTCCTTTTTTTGAACTTGAGCTTGTTGCTTTGTGATGCTACATTCTAGGTCTACCCATGCACAAACACCCATTTGCTATGTTCATGCTTTCTGCATACCTGGATCACTTGCCTTTTACAGAGGAGATCTCTTCTCACCATTTAAAAAATAAAACTACTCAGGAGTACAAATGCATTCCCGTCCTATCACTTTCATCTGCTATCATAACATTTTAATAGGTTTGTCACTTTAGGACCACCCACTGTGCTGACTAAATACCTGATTCATGGATTTTGAGATCAAATTTACTCAATTGCTTTGTTAAGTTGCAGGAAATTACTACTGTATCTGCTGTTACGTAAAGAATATATGAGAAATATACATCATACAGCGTTTGCTATAGTGAATAATCATGCAAAAAAACAAACAGAGAATTAAGAGATTCACTTTAAAGAATGAAGAAAATTGAACATGAGATTAAAAGAGAAGCTGAAGTAAGGACACATGAAGGCATGCAGTTTCAGACTTGGTTTACCTTGTAAAAACAGGATTGTGTATACCATATAAATGCTCTTTATGATAACCATTATTACCATTTTCCGTACTGTAATAAAATAAATACACCAAGAAAGACCATGTTAAGTATAAGATGCACTATGTACAATATGGCTTCTAAGACATGTACATGGATGATGGCATTATATGCAAAGATAAACTGTGTCTGTACAATAGAATATAACTTTTCCTTTGTAACATTCAAGAGTTATGGTATAATTATAATTTTACATTTTATAGTATTTTCATATTCTCCAAAAATCAATTATTTTTCTATTCTTGTTGAGTTGGAGACTCTAATATAATCTATCACATCTGGTGAAACAGAACATGTTACCTCTTTTGAAGTAACAAGTTAAAAATATAAACCCTCCCACATTAATAAAATAATTGTAATAAATATTAGCAAAAATGTCTTACTTTTTCATGGGTATATTTTCGAAACTAAAAAACACAGAAAAGCAGAAGTAATTAACTAGACACTAATAAGTGAGTAATTTCAGCTGTACATGCCTGTTTCTGCTCTACTGACTTGTGAATGTGCAATGAAAAACAACCACTGTGAAATGTGAGAAATGCAGTGCACAGGCTAACTGAACAATGAGCAAAACAAGGAGTAGAAAAGAAAACAGTAACAAAAAAAAAAAACTGATAGGAAAATACGTAAGAATAGTTATCATAAAGTAAAATGCCAAGTCCCTGAGACAGAGGAACTGCAATTGAAAAAGGAAAGACTGGTTAGGAATAACTAAGACAGCAAGAAAGCAAATAATTAATTCAAGGAGATTACAAATCAGGCACAATTCACCTTAACAGGTTACTTTGCAAAGCTAATAACTTGCACATTTGGAACTGATTTATATAAATGCTGCTCACAAAGTTCTGCTGACCTCATTCTGACATAAGATTCTCAAAGCCAGAGCCAGCACTATCTGCAGTCATGGCAAGTCAAGGCTACCAAAGGCCACCTGCATGAAGCACTTTGCAGGCACTGACCCAAACCTGCAGCATCACACATGAACATGCAGCTCTAATCTAGCAGCACAGGTTTAAGGATTGTAGAGCCTTCATGTGAAACACAAGAAAAAACGTTTTAATCCATTTGCCACTTAGTTTATTTTGGAATATATACTTACTCATCATATACATCCTCTGTATCCATTCTGCGATAGTATTTAGAGAGTTTTACAGCAAAAATTATGGCAGGAATTAGAAACACTGAAGAGCCTCCCAAACCAAACCAGAAGGTATTCTGGAAAAAAGCAAAATCAAGAAAAAAATGGTCATGGAGGAAACTAATCAGTAAAGGAAAAGAACACAGTAGAAATTCGTTCTTGCAGTTATTGTCAAAATAAGAGTTTCCAGCACTTTCTCAAGGTACTTTATAACTTGCTAACTGCAGCCCTCTTTGTGTAACTAATTTCATTATTACACAGTTGAACTGTATGTTAAAATGATGATTTTTCAAATTTGATTTGTACTGGCTGGAGGCATTTTGACTTCCAAGTGACTCAGCTAAGTTCTACCATCAGGAAAATCATGGTCCGTCTCTCACCAGATGGTTAATGGCTCCACAGAGGGGAATAGAAGCTCTGTAATCTATGAGCTAATCAATGAGTACAACACAGATTAGGAGGTTTTCATGGTTAAGCATTATCAAGATTAAACATTTCATAGTTAAGCATTATCAAGATTAGACTGTTTTGTCTTTGACTGATTACATGTATTACTAGTAGTATGATTAGGATCTGGCTAGAAGTGCCATAAAGCTAAGTAATAGTTAGGAGGCCATTTAGGTACTTCCCAGGCAAATGGTGTCTTACTCAACTTTTAATACATGCTGTCCTCTTTCCAACCTCTTCTGGCAAGATGAAAAAGCCAACATTGCCCTTCTATCCTGCTACAAGTCATGCTCCATGTCTCCAACATACAGAAATTAATCAAGATCTGTCTGCTGCAAATCTAGTGATAAAACCTCATTCAGGTTTTCTACATTTCAGGAAAGTACCTGAAAGAGTTTTCTCTTGGTATTTTCCACTCACTTCCTGCCCACACCTCACCCCTTGCAAGTTAGCAACAGTTACAGATGAAGCTGCAGATCTTTATGCTTTTCCATTTTCCATTTCAAGGTGGTTCAGAACCAGATAATTTTACAGAATTCTTGCTAACAAAACCTTAAATTTAGCAAAAACCGAAAAAGTCCAGCACTGGTTTGTCTTTGGACTTGATCCAGGATCAGAACATTTTCCTTGCATAACATTGTTTGTGGTTCTTTATTATCTTACTTCAGAACAGTCTAGCCAGAACAATTAAATGCAGATGTATGTTGAAAGAATTTTCCCCTTGATGCCCCAATTCTGAGTAACAAAATGTTTCTTACCACAGAATCAGCTATATAGCTGCATAAAAAAATATCTACTGCTGTATCTATCACATTGGCAATAGGCTTGCATGCTGCTACTTCCATGGCAATCTGAAAAAAAAAAAAAAAATTTAAAATTACAGTTTTAAGTATCTAACTGAATAAAATAAGAATCTCTAAACTTGCTTACAGTTACAGTTTACTAAATTGTTATGTCTTACCCTATCCAAATTCAAAATAAATACCAGTAGGATATGCTATCAACTGAAAGTCTTTTAAACATCAGCTTACTTTCTCAAAGGCTGCAGCTGAAGAGAGGAAAATAAAACAAGATTCTAATGACATCAATTATGTCGATTCAATTATATCAGTTATTATCATAGCATCTATATGGGGTCAGGTTCAGTGCAGTGTTAGCACACATGGTAGATTTCAGGCTAGCCCTGAAAATGATACTGTTAAATTTGCTCTGCATTCCAACCAACACAACCCATCACCTCCATTCGGCAAACGCACCGGAACTATAGGAGACTGATTTTCCCACTTAGAGTAAGTACAAATGTATTAAAACCTGAAACTATAAAACACACTATCAAAGTGACATTATTATTTTTATTGCTACTACTGTTTAGCTTTCTGATTTTTTTTTAAAATGTAGCTTCTCTCAATGAAGTAAATGCACCTTACCGACTCCTTCACCCACTCAGTGTATTGCTCAAAGTAGCCAATTATGGTATCCATGTACTTTTTTGTCTCCTAGGACCAGATAAAAGACAACAAAAGCAAGTTAATCTCTATCTCCATGCCATCATAAATTAATGTGCTTTGATCGTTTGATGATAGAGCTTACCTGGACAATAACTTGAGAAGCGTTGTTATTTATGAGGTTCTGGGCAGCATTAACAGCGCTAATGACATTTTTCACCTTAACCTGGAGAGGAAGAGATGGTGTTTAATATAAACAAATCCCCCTCAGGCTGTTGCAATGGCTTTACAGCCACTGCCAGGAACCTATTCTCTTGGTAAACCAGTGTCACTGTCTTATCAAAACCTGACAAAAAATGCAATTCCAGACAGAACGTGAGCTTGCCTAAGGATCCATGATCATCTCAATATTCTGTCATTACTGAAAAAGGATGTATCAGTGGTTAAAACCTGGTAACTTTTCCTGGAACCTATGTAATTAATTTATGTATGAGGATCAGTTTTATCTCCCACTCTCTTTCCTTTCTGTAAGTGCAGAAATACTTAAATCAATGTCTATATATACACTACAGACACACATAGCACACAGGAGGAAAACAGTGGCCCTTATACCATCACAACAACTCTTGATGACTGAAATAGGATTCTGTACAGCCAGAATATGCCCCTAATCAATATTGTGAAAGACTGAGATGTTTTTTCAATATATGCACAACCCCATAAATTCTCTCTCACAACACACACAAAGGATAGTGAACACAGAGCCTGAAAATGTGGAGATATTTCTTAAATATACTTTGGAGTCGAACATCATCCCTTTCTTATCAACACCTACTTCCTGGCTTCTTCTCTCCTCACCCAGTTTCAAATCACAGATTCTAACAGATATCTAGCTGCTCTGCTGCTGGGGATGGGTGACAACTGTACTGGGAAGCTGTAAGGTAGGTCGGCCCATAAAGCTGTTGAGACTCTGACTGTGTCACTGGTGTGGCTGGAGTGTTGCTACCAGAGACAAATCAGGCTGATGGCAAAAGAAAGCTTTGCCTCCAGGGAAGTAACCATCCCGTTGAGCACTCTCTGGCAATATGAAGCCAGCTGGTCCCCCTGTGGTGCAGGCATTACTTAGAGGGGAAACATGGCCTGCCCTGGAAATGCTCAGTGCAGATCCAGGACCCCAGAGCAAGGCTGATGGCGCAGGAGCAGGAACACAGTGAGTACAACCTAAAGAGACAGACCCCACTGGGAGCTGGCCATGGAACAAAAGGGGGTTAAGGATGTGAATCACAAAGCTCTCTTTTGTCAGCTGTACTTTTGCACTGTGTTTTGTGGTTGTTCCCCCCAAGTTTTGCTTTCAAGGATTCTAGAAAAAAACTCCTACATTCTGAGGAAAATGAATAACACTGGTACTGTGTTACATAACAACGGTACTGAAGCCTATTTTATCACCTGACAATTCAGTTTACAATTCATACTCCTAAAAACATCCCAAATGTTTTTTTTTTATTTTTCTTTTTACGCAGAAGAGATCTAAATCCTTGTTACTTCCTCAATGCCTTACAATCTCTTGCAATAACAGAAGAGCTAAAAATAGAAGAAAACTGTACTGAAAATATGTGCCCTGCATCTGTGGTGGGAGGATTTAAAACACAAAAATGTTCCTGTTGCCAGAAAGAAAAGCTTACCATAAGTTCAGATGATGTCCTCTTCAGTAACCTAATGCTCTGATTTAAAGTGCTCTGTTGAAAAGGAGGGGAGGAAAAAAGCTTCAAATCATTACTACAGGTAAGAGCCCACCTGTTTTAAGCTTATATTCATGCTTTGATCTTCTACAGATTATTTTGTTATTAATACTACATATCACATTTTATACAACAGTAACAACATCTGCATTAAAATTAATACCTTGTGGGTTTAATTATTGAATCAGTACTTCACCAACAGCACTGATTTAACTAAAGTTAAAGTTGGATGCAACAAACTAAGTAAGAGTTAGATGGAGGGAAGACAGAACAGTTTAACTCAGGCCCAAGTGTTCAGAGAATTCTATATTGTGCAATTTCTAAAGGGGAAAAGCACTTACCCTAGCTTTAACATATTTCTTGACAGTCAGTTTTGTGAAAGAAAAAAGAGATGAGAATAATTAGGAGTTAATTAGGAAAGAACATCGTAGATTCAGAGTGGACCAGAAGACGTAGTATTGTTTTGTAAGTGGGGCAGACACACTACATCAGATGCTAGGATAAACTAAAAGTCTTTATGTTATGTAGAGGAAAAAGCAACACCTAACATGAAGGAGAGTCACAGCTTGATACTATGCAAGTCTGTGTCAAAATCAGGCAGAAGAAGCTGTTTCACATCTTTCATAGCATCAATAAAAAAGACTTTGGTTCTGCATTTACTTTCAGGAGTTTCCAATTCCAATACTGTTAGGTGACTGCTAACTCCAGGAAATAAAGTGTCCAAGTGATAATGGCTTTTATTACTGAAGATCAATGACAAGCAAAAAAGAAAATGAGTGATTTAGGGGGTTTTAGGGTTAGAGTATTGTAAAGTTCTCCCCTCCTTTTTCTTCTAGTCATATATAATCACTAACAACTATAGAAAAAAGGAGAAGAAAAAGGCCATTATTTTAGACAGCATTATAAAACAGTAGCATTTTAACTAGGAAAACTATTTATTAAACACATACTTTAGCAATATTACTCTTCATTGACACAGTCTCTGCTGATAGAAGTTCAGCCCTCTAACCTCTTTAAGTGACTTGTATTTTCTAACAAACTTTTAGAGGTTTGTATTTTCTACAAGTCTGTTTCAGCACTACTTTAATGTTTTACCATAGCTTGCTCCAGTGGAACGACTTGCTGGTTATGAATCATTCGAATGTTGTTTGCATGTCCTTTTAAGGCATTTTCCAGTGCTCCTTTTGGCTGCAAAAAATGCAATTATACAGTATTTTTCAGTAACTTCAAAGCTTTTCAACAAAGCAAAAAACAATTAAAGTTACACATCCACTCAAGAACAGCTCATGCTAAATATGGGATATGGCAAACGGAATTCCTCAACACAAGGAGGGGAAAAAAAATCACTGTAATAATAATTCAAACCTCAGCAACCAAACCTAATATATTACCTTGTTTTTCTGGCTGTAACATTATCAGTACAGATTTAACTGAAGAGAATTTTCACATGGTGCACTAAGTTATTTTAAATACAGAAGAGTGAGCACATCCTCCTCACACTCGCCACAAGCCAAACTTCACTGCAAGAACCCTGCAGCACTGCACCCCAGCTGGGACAGGCATCTCCCAGTCACGGGTACTTGCTTTGTTTTTGGAAATGTGGACATTACCCTGAGGCACCCTCTGCTTTCTGAGGGGCACAGAATTTTAAGTATTTTTCAGCAGTCAGTTGGAAAGGCGCCTGTGAAGGATATTTTCTAGTTTTGTGGCTCCCACCTTTCAGTCAGAAGATATGACTTTCTGCTCTGATTTTCAAGTCTAAATGCCTGTCTGGAGATCATGCCCATTGCCAAATCCTATAAAATTTGATTTTACTCTCATATATAAATTTATTTTCCATTTCCTTTTGGTGGCAAAACCACTTGGCTCCCTGCATACACACTGAATACACACTGCTAGCACCATTTTGGATGTGTAATAATGGCAGACGGCAGTGCTCAGAGATGAGTTTCCTTCCTGTGAAGTGTTCATGTAAGCACCCAGCTGGGTCACTGAGCAGTTTCAGGATGCTTCATCTCCTGTACTGACAAGGTGAATTCATTTACCTAACACCAAATGTTGGTGGTATTGCTCCCTCCTCCATATCCTGACCCCTTAGTTTGATCCAAGTTTTATTCCATTTGCTCCTTCCAGTCTAAAAAGCTACGTT
Organism: Daphoenositta chrysoptera; assembly: GCA_013397915.1. Taxonomy (NCBI): domain Eukaryota; kingdom Metazoa; phylum Chordata; class Aves; order Passeriformes; genus Daphoenositta; species Daphoenositta chrysoptera. The sequence continues at coordinate 77,083 of VZRO01004509.1, forward strand.
CAATTTTTTGTAAGGTGCCAAAAGATGCAAACTAGACACCCAAAAATGTTTAATTCCATAAGCTTTTAGTTTATTTTTTAACTGATAGTTCTAAGAGCTATCACTAATAAGAAAATGCAATTATAAAATATCATTGGAAACCAGTACCATTTTTTTAACAATTTAACTTCTGTAAAACATATATTATTGGGGTTTTGGCCTTTTTTTTTAGACATTTCAATGATTACACTAAATAGCATTACAAGCAAGAAACAAAAACATGCACTATAACAGTGAACACATTTACTTATTTACACAATTATTTGTCTTTTAATAAAGAAATTACTCTGTCTAATCCATTCTCAATTCTGACGCTTCCTTAAGTTTCTTCTAAAAAAATAGTGAAAGCAACCTACCAGTACAACACACTTTCCTTTATGGAACTATGTTTGAAAAACCCCAGCTCTCACTTAAACCCACAAGCTGCCTAACCTTGACAGGAGTGCACGCGTGGCAAGAAAAAACCCTAACCAAACAAAAACCCCAGCAACAAGTATGATCAATTTATCCAAGAGGTGGAGCAAACACACCAGGAGCCTCCCCGGTGCCCTCCTCCACTTGAGGAATGGGTATCTGATACATTCCAAACAATGTGGTCTCACTCTGCTGTGTCCCTCAGTGATCCAAGCAATTGCAGCACATGTGCAAAGTAACTCTTCTGCTGCATGGCAGTGGAGGAATCTGTCTTGGGCCAGCCTCCAGACCGTGACCCTCATTCTGACAAGTGAGTGTGACCTGACCCTGACAGCATAACCAACAGATCGACTGAACAGTCACTGTCTGTTAACATGGATCTGTGCCACTTGCAGATTCATTTGTGGGCAATGCTGTAGCAATACCCTCTGACCACTGTCCTGCATTCAAAAAGCCCTTCAGAGGAAACAGTTTCTTCTGTGCATTCTCCCTCCACAATGGAGCTCCAGTTCTCATTAAAGTCCTTACAAGCTGCCACAGTATTAATTTTGTTGCTAATTGTAAAATCTTCTCCTCGCTAACTGAAAAAAATTAATTCAAATTATCTTTTCCATCATGATCTAACCGATTTTTCTTCCAACTGGGACCCTAAAATGTAAAGAACATAATATGAAATACTGAAATGAAGCATTCCCCTCATTTCTCAAGCAAGGAGTGGAATTTAAGAAAATACACTTCCAAAGCAGAAAATGTACAAGAGGATACAAAAATCAATAATTAGCAACATTTAAAATACAGCTCATATGCAACATTGTTCTTTAATGTTTTTCCTTACATAACATTGCATCATGTATGTAAATGTTTGAGGTACAAAAATTCTCCCATATAAAGTCTACCTTGCCATGTATTTATACTTATATGGTATATAAATGATACATTTTATGTATTATTATATTGCTGAATTGAACTTACCAGCTGATCTGCTCTTGCTTCTAAATCATTAGCAAATGAGAGAAGATCAACCTTGGTAACACTTTTATTGATCTGAAACAAGAAGTGAGCAGTAAGAAAAGGAGTATGTTGTTATTGCATTTAGAGACAGTTTGTACTTAACTACACCACCTGCTCTGTGTACTCTTTATTTTTTTATTTATTGAATTTAACTTCTTTTTCCAAACTTTTATGATCCTCCAAAACATGGTGTTTTACACAAAAGCACATTTTACTGTTTTGCCCATTGGTAAACAAACATTTTATTTTATCTTTCGTCCCAGTCACGTCTCTAGTTGACTACAGTCTCACCTCTGTCAAATATGCTGAAAAGTCTATCCCATCTATTCCTGAAGAGCTGAAATTCAGAAGATTCTCCTTCCCAATTTCATCCAGCAGAATGATTTTGCTGAGGTTTATCTGAATGTGTTCAATTCTAAGTGCTACATCTTCTGTATACTGAGAGAGAAACAACAGAAAGCACAAAAGTAGTTTGCAACCAGCAGATACTCTGCTATAGCCCCTGCCCAAAGCATCTTGCTTTTGCTGACTCCTCATTTCCATGAAGAAGCACACACTGATTTTTGCTCCCATCAGTTTAATTCAATGAAGTTCAGCAGCATCCACCAGGTAATGTTCTTCCCTTCCCTGCAGCATCCACAGTACCTAGCCACGCCATGTCCTACCCTGCCTTTGTCTCTTTCATACCAATGGATTACTTGCCTTCCATTCTCTTTTAACTAACATCCCTCCAGGAAATGTTATCCTTTAAGAATGTTATGTTCTATCCCTGGCCCAAAGTAAGGAAACCTAGAGAAGTCAGTATCTCACTCTTTGCCACAGGACTGGATAAGACTCCTCTAAATACCTGTAGTGGTGACTTAAGGTGATTGGTTATTGTTACCTGAACTCTTCCTGCACTGCACCCAAGCTATGTTACCTGCAGTGGCTGCAGAGCTATAGTTGAGGAATCTGAAAATCTGACTTCCTTTGCAGCCTCCTCCATTAGTCCATTGTGGAAACTCAAAATGATTTTCCCTCTTACTGAATCTTCCTTGTTCATTTTCATCATATATTATCTGGGGCAGAGACTGTATCTATTAGGTGGGTACAGTGCCTGGCAGAATGGAACATGTGTCCCCAAGGGGTTGCTGTAATGAAGACAGGTATTACAGGCAACCCCAAAATTAGTACGGTCCTGTAATGACAGTGCAGTCATATGTCATTACAGCTTAACTGAAAAGACTATTTTATCCCAACTACTTCCAACCAAAACCAGAATAATTCTTAGAACCAAGGTGTATCATATCCTGGATCAACATAAATCTGACTGGAATCAGAGGAGAACACACTAAGGCAGGTGTTTATATAAAAGGAAGACTGTCACTGAACACCGTAAGCAGCCTTTGGAAGAGAGACTTCAACCTTCCACACAAGTTTCAAAGTTAAAACAAACATTATTATCAGCACATAAAAATAGAAAAAAATCAGGAAAAAATCAGAAAAAAAATCAGAAAATCTTCAACAGCCCCCTGAGACTGGTAAAAAATACCTTATTTGTAAATAGAATTATTTCTTTCAGATGAGCTTGGACAGCTCTTGCCTTCCTGTAGAATGTTTTGTGTATAAAATCTAAAATCCCATAAAACCCAGATATGCTATATGGTGTTTTAAGATCCAACAGCCTTCAGAATCATGCACCACTCATAGTTTCTTTACTTACCATACTAATATTTAAAAGCTCATTGATATTAAACATCTGTTCTAGGTGAAGGGAAGTATAAATTCCTTTGTTTTCCTTGCAATCACTGAAAAAATACAAATACACAGATCAGCCTAAAAACCACCTTGAGGACCAAGTATTAACAGAATAATTAACGATGTTCTCTTATTCTAAGAAAATCAGTCATTAGAAAAAAAAATACTGATTATATTTTTGAAGTTCAGTCAATAAGAGAAGTGATTAACAGTTTCAGAAAGATGCAAAGTATTTTATCAAATAGCTTGACTAGTATTGTCATACAGTACTATGCTGACTGTCTCAAGTAACTCATACATAGTAACAAATTGCTTTTGCTCGTGAGTCACTATCAGAATGTCTTCTGGAATATGTGTGATTTTTGGATGTGCCTGAAATATGAAACATAGAAGATACCACAAAACCAGTATGTGTAAATTGAATGAAATAAAAGAGTTAAATATGAACTGAATTAAATCTTAATCATAACTCTAATACCTGTACACTTTTTCAAAAGTCAAGTTAACATTCGGGTTTTTAAAGATGATGCCAGCAAGATAGTTTTTCCAGTGCTGATTTAGTAAGTAAGGTGTATCCAAAATCTACAAGACAAAATTCAAGAATGTTACTATAAATCCAAGTTTATTTAGGTATTTATTCAAATGGGGCCTTTTGACACATAACCACATCTAAGCTTATCACCCACTAATGAAAATACATGCAAAACAGTGAATTCAAACTCTCTGGTGCAGAAAACGAATAGTAAAGCTCCCCATTACCAAGGAACAACTGAATCAGAAAAATCTGTCTCCAAAGGAAGACAGGCATGCAGTATTAACAGTGCAAAGAAAATTAAACCAAGAAAGGATTAATGTCTCTATTTGGTTTGTAAGGAAGAAGTAAAACCAGATCCAAACTCACTTGAAGCGTCACATAAAAATTATATACCATAAAGAACTGGCAAGACCATTGGGACTCATGGGGATTCTATTAATCGTTTAATAACATCAGTAACCTCACCTTGAATAAATTTTTATCTTCAAAGGGCTCACAGACCAATTTTTGTACATTTCCACCTGTGACAAAAGTGAGCACCACTACAATCATCAGCACCCAGGAGAAAAGGAAACTGAATCCAACACCACTGGAAAAGAAGTTGAGTAAGTTTTTGCATTTTAAGAACAGTGTGTATACATATACATATATATATATACTTGGGGCAACAGGAAGCCAATAGTTAGCAGCTATAACAGAGATATGAAAACTGATTGATGGTTGAAATAGTTCTGTTTCTCAAATACGTTCTTCCCTCTGATACATCTTTAATGTTTCAGCCCTGTAAAGTCTTCAGCTAAAATGCATTTGAAACATCACATTAGCATTGGGCGTGCAAACAGTTTTAAGAATGACATTTAAGGGCCACAAAACCATACAATTTTCTTTTTTAAATTCAACTCTCTAGCCTTGTGCTCTTAAAAATACTTTAGACTTTCAGATGCAATCTTCCCCTGCACCCAGGAGAAACTGGGTGCAGGGGAATATTAAACCACTACAAGGCACTTTTCAACCCCAAACATCCAGAAACACTCTCAAAAGGTCAAATGTTTCTTGTCTCCTTGCATGGCTTTTTAAAAAATTTTGAACAAATGTTCAAGTCTACAAAAAAGTTTTGGATTTCCTCTAATATATTCTATTGTCTGTCCCCCGTTTTTACAGTTTCCAAAGGGGCTTGCACAGAAATTCAATAGCCAGAGCACTCGCCTTACAATGGCAGATTCAGAGGTTTTATCCTTCAGCTGTGATCCTCAATGAAAGAACAATCCCCAAGTCCCTCAGTGTAAGTATGTGAAATCAATATTGATTTCTGTTTTTTCTCTGCAGATATACCTATGTAACAAACCAAATTAATTTCATATCTATGTCCTTCAAAAACTCAACGAAACCAACCTTCTGCAGGTGCCTTTATTCCCTTTTTCACCAATAAGTGAAACTTACGCCATAAGAAAGTTTCCTCCAGTGTTGGAGATACAGCCTCTGGTTGTTGGAGAAGCATGTTTATCATAACCACAGGTGCCACATAGCAATCCAAGATAGTAAAAGACCAGAATCAGGACCACCATGCAGCACAGAATGAGACAACCCAGCCACCTAAGGAATAGAAGATAAAGCTCTTGGTTATTTTCACACAAAGAACATGCTGGAGAGCTTCAGGAGACATCATGCAATACTCTATTCCCAAATGTCCCACTTGTGGTTCTGTTTGAGGAACCAGTATCAGCAAAGATAAAAATACATACACTAGCATGTATTTTGGGCCAGCCCACAGTCACTGTTGGATTGCAGTCAGCAGCTGCTGAAGGACTGGGGGACAAACACCACAGGAACAAGGTGTTCCCAACCCCAGTTACTGCAGGTGGACTGTGCTTAAGTGTCAAAGTGCTCTAAGTGGAGCACACAATTACTCAGAGGAAGCAGATGCTCAAACAGTAATTTATTCAATAATCAATGGAGAAATTTATGCATGTGGACTGGCCACTGGTCATGAAATACGTAGTTGCTCTTACTGTGAGGCTTACTAACATTTTGCACACTGTGTTAGACTTGTAGTTGTAAATAACTATATTTAAGGCTGTAAAAACCTAGGCTTTATGTGTCTGTGCTGGACTGCTTTCAATGTATGAAACAGTTAATGGAACTTGATCAGGAGAAAAGATCTTGGATAGGAAATGAACTTTCATTTTTATTAATTACATCACATAACAGTTCTATCTGTCCAGGTAGCTGGAGCATATCCATCTATTCACCCATTACATATCTATCCTTTCATCATCCTCTTCCCAATTCCCTCTGCACTTCTTTTTCCCTTCTGTTGTCACTTCCTCCAGCTTTTATTTTTTAAGTTCCCTTTTCTCCTCCCTCTACTTTTGTAGAGAAAAATCTGTAAAAGAAATATTGTAATGAACATGCACAGCCAATAAAAAGGAAAACATGAATGCTGACAGGCACATTTATAAAAGGATACTTATTAAGAACTACAAATAATGTACCAGTAATTAAGAAAGGAATAGACAGAAAGTAATTTGAACAACTACAGGCTTATTGGTTTCATTTGTACTTGAAGTACTGTTAGGTTAGGTTTGACAAAACCAGGTATTTACATGCCATGTAGATGAGATATGTTCTCTGTAGCAGAATAAAACAATATATTTATTTGACTAAATGCAGTATGAGCTTCAAAGAAAATACCAATAAATTTGTCAAATTAAGGCTCACCACAAAAACTGTCAGATAAAAAATGAGCTAAAGGTGAGATTCTAAGCAAGGTTCTAAAGGTTCAGTCTTCTGTTCACTTTTATTTATCCCTTCATTAAAGCCAGCAATATACATTCTGTAGCAGTGAAACTGATTATGACACAACCACAGAAGCAAATATTGATTATAAAATCAACTGAAGTAGCAAACAAAATGTGGCGAGAATTTGATGAGCTGGAAGACCGAAATGACTAAATCTGGACAAAGATAGATGGTATGAAATGAAAAGCGTTACACTTCAAAATAAGAGGTTACTCAACTATAAGAGACACAGAAGTCTCAAAGAGTATGTTTTTCTCAAGGTACAATCAAGCACAAGGACAAGTACGACACCAGCAGGGCCAAGCACAGGTGCACAAAGATTTACAAGGCGTGAAGCAGAATCCCTGCTGCTCCTCCTCTGAGTACAAAAGGTGCAGTAACAACAGATTGGCTTCAAGGCCTCTCTGGTCCTATGCCCTCACCATTTACCAGCAACTCAGTGAAAACAAGACATAGATAAAAGGTCACCCTGGCATTATATAACAATCAGGTCCTTTGGGTGTTACATCTTTGACATCTACTTGTATCTATCCTTCCTAAAAAAGACCTGAAGGTCTACAGAGCAGAAACTACCTCTTGCTGTGTGGTGAAACAACACCCAGTTATTGATTAGCTGCATTTTTGGGTTTTACCAAAATGCCAGTACCAAACAACTGCTTTATAGCATCTTTCTTTCACTGTGTTCATCATTAATAGTTTACTTGCCTTTTCAGAACAGTAAAATATTACAAAGTGTTAACAGCGGGTAGCGCCTCAGTCCTGCATTATTTCTTGCACATACCTGTAGAAATCATACTGCTCCACTAGTGGAAAATAATCTTGAACGTATGTTTCACTCTGTGTAAGATACACCATCAAATCTGCTACAATCTTCTGAACAGGGAGCATTTTTGTGAAGGTAGTAATATTTGAACCAATGGACTCCAGCACACTTTTGATATCTAAAAGAACAAACATATTTCACTGTTACAGATCCATAAAGGAAACTTGCTTCCATGTATGCATTATAAAATGCTATTCAGCCGTTTGCCACATGTAACAAGCAAGCCATGAAGACAAGTGTGAGGAAGACACAAGCAGGCAACAAAAGCATCAAGCTTTGAAGTACCACAAAGGCATTTCAAAATGCACACTTTGTTTTCAGCATTCAGCCTAACAATGAAAGATGCAGACGCTGAGTCAGAGTTCTTCCTCCTTCCTCTCATTATAACGAATGTGTCACTTTTTATCTACCCAACTTAAATCTTGCTTTTCATGCAATATTGCAAATGGCAACACTGAACAAGACAATTAGCCACTAAGTTTACAAAGAAGAACAAAATCTATTTAAATTCCATGCCTTGGGAATACAACACTGTGAAAGAAATTGGACTGCCTATATTGAGAATCTATACTAGTTATTTTCAATCTTATTAAAAGAGATTACTTAAATTAACTCATTCCAATTAGTTAGCAGCACTCCTGAGGTAACAATCCACTAAGCCATTTTTCCCTCAGATTATGACCAAACATGCTACCCTCTAATAACAGTTTAGATAGACACTATTTAGCTATACAAAGACATGATTAATTCACTTATTATACATACTGTCTATGTGTAAAATGCAGTTTCTCTATACTCTACCCTTCTTTCAACTGGAAACATACTTGAAAGAGCAGGATGTGTAACTACAGGTTGTAATTTTGTAGTAGGCAACACTTACTGCTTTCTCAAAAATAACTGGACAGATTTTTGTCTGTTTTGATGATTAATCCTCAAATCCAACCACGTAACAAATCACAGTTGTTTCAGAAGTTTACAGATAAATGCAATTTTTTTCAAGTAAACCTATTTATTTTATTTGCTTTGCTTTTGTAACTCAAACTCAGTTTTTATATAAACAAAGCCCCGATAATTTATAAATAGATAAATTAAGATGTTTTGTCTGTGTTTACACATCTCAGATATGGAAAATGAGTAAATCTGCTCTAGTTTTCCTAATGAAAAGCACAATATCAGTTTTAGAAGACCAGCTCATTACAGGCAACTTCACACAGTACACTATGCTTCTATCTATACTGTGCTTTATTTTGCCCTGGAGGGGAAGAAAAAAACAAACCAGAAAAACTTACAAGGAACAGCTGCTTATATAATGCAGAACAGGTCCACAGTGCAAGAACAGAAATTAGAACAGATTAGTATACATATGCTGTACTACCACACAGGTACAGTCAAAGAGCAAAAAGTGTAAAGCCCGGGTAACAAAACAACAGAGACAGCCATTTAAGTTATCCTTAAGGTATATTTTGACTTTCACTTCGCCATCCACCACATTTTAATACAGCAGCAGGCGGGGTCCAGTTTTTCTAACATCACACTCCTAAATATCAGCCACAAACACATTGGTCAAGGAAAATTAGTTTTTCAACCAAATAAAGCATCAGTATGAAGTGAGGATCACAAGATTTCTCATTACTTGAACAGTAAAAAGCCTAACAGATAAAACTCCTCCATAAAATACCATATGGTCTATTTTTAGATTTAATTTAGGGTTCTCATCAAGACACAGCTCCTTTCTATAGTTTTTTCTCCTCTGGCACCAAATTTTAAAAGAAAGTTAAGTTCTATGTTTCCACTTTTACTGATATTTAGCCAAGGAAGTATTACCAATAAAAAAAAAAATAAAAATTAAACAATCAAAGTGAAAAGACAGTTTGTCCTCACCTGATAAAATGTTCCTGGTTTGATTCACCACCAAGTCTGGAGTATCATTAAATGCTGCATAACCCTAGGAATAGAAGGTGAAAAAATTATGGCATATTTCTCATTGACAAATTGTTTGCAGGTTTTTTTCCCTTTTATTCAAGGATCAAAAGTACACAGATACTAAAATGCATATGGTAATACTAAGAAAAATATGGTTTTATCACTGCATATTAGAAAAGGTGAAAGTAAAATAGGAACTCTAAGTATATTTCAGATTCAGTTTAGTCTCCAGAATATTCCTTGAGAAAAAGAAATCTATATTTAAATACACACGAATGAGTCACAATCATCTCAAACTTTGCTGCCTGTCAGATCTATCTCATCCAAAAGCCAGAACATACATATGAAGATTCAGTAAATGAAAGGAGTTACTGTGCACCAGCCTAACACCTCCTGTTTGCAAGTCTGTGCCTTCCAAACATGAAATGCATATTACAAACAATGAAATCCAGCTGCCTCTAGAGACACTGCAATGCCTTCTTCAGTGAGAAGGGGAAAGAAGGGGTCCCTGCCATGGTGACCAAGCTCAGTAGCTCACTTGGACAGAAAGGTGAAGCCATTGCAGTGGATGCTTGAAGCCTTACTCCTTGCAAGCCTGATCACTTCACAGGCAGGAAGGGGTCTCAACCCCTACCCACAGCCTTTGGTTTCAGAAAGTGCTTTCTATTCTTAGCACAAGTTTTCAGATTCCTAGATTTTTCAACTGCTCAAACTAAGCCATTCTTTTTCTAGGTGAAAATCATAGTGTTTTTTGGAAAGCCTTGCAAAAATACTAACAGCAATTACACTTGGTCCATTGCACCAGATTTAATGTTAAATATGTGCATAAAGAATTTGAAATAAAGATTACAAATAGCTGGAATACAATAAAACTAATTAGGAGACTATGGATTTTTTTATTTCTGTAGTTTAAACCAAAATGTAGAGAGCATGCTACTGGATCCACGTTTGTGTCTTTTCATTTTTTAAGGACTGTTCTTTAAAGCAGACAACTTGCAATACATTTTAGATTTGTAGTATCCTGGAGATATAAAGCACTACATTCATACTTTCAAGTGTTAAATCTTGGCCAAACAATGAGAGATATCCGCCACAAAGCAGGTTGAGGTGGCAACAAAAGAATTCTGCTTGAGAAACCAAGGGGAAACATGTGATACACATATCCCAGTTTATTAATTAACAGTCTAAACATCTGTCAAGAAACGTACCTTTTGAACCAGACTAGAAAGGTCTATTTTAAGGACATCATTGATCTTTGCAAGCTGTGAGTTCACGCTCGGCAACTAGGAAGGAAAAAACATGCCTGAGTCACATCGAAGCTGCAGTTTTCCTAGTTCAGTAAATATTTCAAAGTTAGGAGAAAGTGTAAAGAAACGAGAGTGATCTGTGGTAGAATCTTCCTAAAGCATTCATGAAACCTTTGCTTTACAAAAGCAAAGCTTAACCCTCATCATTTTTGGGAGGGCAGGTTATTTCACTGCCCAGAGCAGCACTTTAACATAGCTGCTTGATACACATTTTATCCTTTTCTACACAGAAGACGAAAACAGTGACAGGAATTACCCAGAAACACAGAAAAATGGAAGGTCACTTATCTCACAAGTGACAGCACACACCAAGCCACTAAGTTGCAGAAATACTAACGGGCTTCTTCAAGGCAATCACATTCTACGAGTCTGAAAAATATCATTAAAAGATCTTACCCCACTAAAATTGGCATTGATGTTCAGCTGACTTAAAGAATTCCTGATGATATTGCAAGTTGAAGCAGCCTGAGCCGCATTGCACGCGGAGTCACTGAGGGTGTTGCTGAGGTGCATTTTAACATCTGTCAAGTTGGCATGAAGTCTCTCTGTTCCCTCCTGCAAAACCTCTACAGAGACACTCACATTTTCCAGTGCTTCCTTCGTTTCTCTGATGGCTGCAAGGATGTAAAAAACGCTTTTGTTAGAAAGCAGCCTAGAGATACACACATGAAGAGAAAGTGCATATGCATAAATGATACAATCTTCTTAACAATACTGATTTAATTACTGCCTCCCTCCCAGAAAAACTTTCCAGCACAGAATATGTACTTATTGCACATAAAAATACATCAATTATACTTTCCTACAAAGAAATTAATGCGTTCAGGTTACTTTTATTGACATTACATCCACTTTCTACTTTTGTACCCCTTCCCCACCTCTCCTTCCTCAGCAGTTTCAGTAAAGAACTTCACCATTTGGTCAGTAGAAACTAAAAGCCCATATCCATCAAACTGTATTTTCAGTCTTTTTCTTATAATCCAACTCATAAATCATATAGTTGCAAGATGAAAGGTATGGAGATCATGTTCCATCAGCCATGGATCAATGAGCATCTGGCTTTAGATTCCATCCCAATCACACCACACAAACAAAAGAAAATGAAAAGAACACCAAACACTGAACAGGTGTTTAGTACACAAAGAACCACACAGACACAACTAAAAATACACAAAGTTACTAAAATAAAGTGCACTTCACATCACACAAGGTTTTATCATGTTTTTTTACCTTTGATAGCCCTTTCCACTTTGACTTCAAGACAAATAAGAGAAATAAAGCAAAAAAAAAGGAGAACGATGACAAGTGAATGAGAAAGAATTCATGGGTGGAAAAAAAACCCAAAACCAAAGTGACTCAAGTTCATGGGTGCATTCCCTTTGCTCTGTAAGCTGTACCTGATTCCTGAAAAAAGAAGCCTTAAGTGGAAAAATAATAAAGGAATATTTTCTCTAAAGGGAGAGAGAACTAAGAATGAGTAATGCCAAACTCAAAGATACAGTGAAGAAATGCTGGTTAGCACTCTCAGAATAATCTTGGCAGTGAACCGGAGAAAATCCCTGACCTCTCGAAGAGTAATCTGTAAATAGTTATAGCTATAGTAATTATGCAGCTCTAAAAGGACAGTTTTCCTAGTCTCCCTTATTATTCAACAGAAAGGGACAGCCACCTGGAGCAGGAAATTCAGATTTCATCTCTCTTCAATGACTGCCAAAACTAAGTATCAACAACAGTACGTGAATTTTGATTTCATTTTTAAATGTATTTATAAATCTTAAGATGTTTGAAATCCTCAGTTTCAAAGAAACATCAAGGCATGTAGAAAAATGGTAAGTTGACTCATGCATAAAGCTATCCCATGCTGTGCCTGTTCTACCATGGCAACAGAACATTATACAACAACATGTACATCTTTACCTCCTGCCATTGTCAGAGCTGCATCGAGTGCAGGACGAACTTCTTTTCCCAGCTGCTCTTGAACTCTGATTCCAAGCACAGGTCCAACATCTGTAGTATAGAGAGATAAAAAACCCCCCACATTATACACAGTTCAATTTAAACTGTCTCTTAAACTACATGTTGTCAGACTCCTACTTAACAAATACAAATATTGTATATATACATATATGTATATTTATATATACAATTTCATATATAAATACATATACATATGAATAATTATACATGTATAAATATACATATATTATTGAAATTTTTCCAAGTCCTGACAGTCAGAATTTAAGTGACAGAAGGTAATGCAGGGACGCAGTTCTGCTTTAGCTAGCTATAGGCCTATAAATGAAAGAAGTAAATCAAAATATGGTGGAAAATATTCAATAACACTTGACCACATAGGTAAAGACAAACCAGAGTTTCAACAAACTCCACTACACATATTTCACTACATTTACTAATTTTTTGGGAACAGGATTTTTTCCACCATTTATCTTAAAGAGCTCAAGCATCTGGACAGGAATTTTGTGGCATACTCTTTCACTACACACTATGTTTTCATAGTGCAAGAGAAACTGAAGCATGGGTTCTTTTCCCTTCCCCTGTTCCTTGCATATCCAGCAAGATCAAGGTCAGCCACCAGGCAGACCTGGCAGCCAGCCCTGCTGCAATCCCCTAAGCGTGTTAAGGCCATGTCCCCAGCCCCTGTACATGTCCCCAGCCCCTGTACCCTCAGGCAGCACATCCAGCCCGGACACTCGCAGCCACCCCTGCCCCCAAACCCTCCAGCCTCACTGCCCACAAACAGAAATCAACCTTAGTTCAGCAAAGCAACAGAGAAACGCTGAGCAGAGCTGGGTGAAGCATTTTTATGGGACACATCCTTTAGGCAATCACCGGGTCCTCTCCATTTTCAGATCACAGTAAACTGATTTTTCAGTTGTTTTCCTTTTGATGAGATGGGAATACTGCATGGTACAGAAGCATCCCTTACTGTCAGCACTATCATGTCTGGCTTGGGATGTGAATTTTCACCAAGCAGAAAATACTTTTCAGAATTTCCTTAGGGTGGGCAAGCTGAACTCATCTACAGTTCTCTAGAGATTTCTGCTACTGTTGATTCCCTTAGAAAAAAAATCCTTAGAAAATCCCTTAGGAAAAAATACCCAGGTGTAACACACTTATTCTGGTATTTCAAGAAAATAAAAGCTATCTTTATTTGATGATTACGCTCATCACAGAACCCCCTAGGTTCTGTTAACTAACATCATAAATTGGCCTTGATAACAAATAAATGCTCAATTTGAAATTTCAGTTTGGAGTGGCTCGGAAGGTTCAAGCTAATACTTGAAATGCCAGTGTCAATTTTTTATTATTGTTGTTATTATTATCACAGACCCAAAGATTACATCTATTTTTTCAGACCAGAGTGCTCCTGATGAGAATTAAGTAGGAAGAATACTTAACTACTGCTACTACTGCTTTCAAAAGCATATTCAATGTGCAATAAAGCCTCACACAGACAAGACACATTAACCTTGGGGTATGCCAAGTTGACTGCATTGAAAACTACCTTTAAAATACATTTTTAACCTACACAGAAGCAGAGATTCTGGGCATGAGAAGTCAATTTATTGTAAGTGGCACAATGCCACAGTTGCACAGTTTGATCCCAGCAACAATCCCTCAATCCAACAATGCAAACCTGTATGAATTTATTAACACCTGCTAACAATGCACCTTTAATCATCATGTGTACTGACTATGGTCAGCCCATTCTATTGGGAATTTTGGAAAGTGAATCTTCAATTAAAAAAAAAAAAAATCAGTTTTTTGGTTGTTTTTGTTCACTGGAAGCTTTAAAAGTGATGCCTCATACTGTAACTGTGCTGAAGGGGAAAGTGCAGCAGTGCTACTTCAAGTTTTATCTCCTGCTCTTCAGCTGCTCATTCTGAAATGGCAAATACATTAAGCAGCTTTAGAAAGAAGATAAGCTTATACCTCAACTCCTAGCTAAATAGAGGACAAAGGTAGAACAAGAAAAATAAACAGAGATCTCTCACTGGAACTGTCACAACTGCTAGTAGCTCTGTTTCTTGATATTTGGCTCCAATTTAAAAACTGAGGAAAAATATTTCAACCAATGGGTTACTGACCCACTGAAAGGAAAATAAAACATTAGCCTGGCTTATTGCATAATAATTTAATAAAATACATTTATTTTGGGAAATACTACACATTTACCAGCTCTGAGACATTGTAGGTGAAAAGGATTTTAGTCTCATTTATCACTGAGAATAGCACTTCTATTTGAAAACCATATTCTCATAAATATTCACTTTGCACTATGAGCTAATTACATTATCTTACTGAAGCTTTTAAATACACATTGTTAACCCCCTTTACACAAAAGTACTTACTATTTAGGTCAGTGAGTGCTTTATCCTTAGTAGTGTTGTACTGGCTCACCAAGTAGTCAATTTGCTAAGAAGAAGATGATTAAAAAAAAAACTATTAAAAGAATGGAAAAAAAGTAATGCTTTTCAATGTGTCAAACTATCACTTTGAAACAATCAAAATATTTGTGCAACCCCACTGAACACTGGCCTTCTACTGTTTTCAACTAAGTAAGTATTTTATTTGCTTAGCAGAAGTGCACATAAAAAAAAGTGTTTAATTTGGGCATCTACTTAATTGGAACATCTCTGAGGTAAATGATTCAGCTCAAAAATATTAAGTAGCAGGAGCTAAGGCCTTATGGATGCTTCAAGTCAGTCAGGCCAATAATGTTTTCCATGTCTTCAACTCTGTTACTTGATTTTTTCATGGCATTAGTTCCTCCTTCATGGAAAGACACAGCATTGATGTGGTGACAATTTTGAAACAATTCACCAACCAGACTGATTTGGATTTGGGCAGCCTCTCAGAGCTTCTCTTGTGGAAAGGAGTCAGCTGCTCTGTTTTAATACAAATGCTTTTCCTTATTCCCAAGTGGATTTGGCCCAGTCTCAACTTGAGCTCTGCACCAAGACAATATAAACCAGCAACTCAGTTACCACCAAATCCTGGGTTTGGAGAAAAGGCTAATGAAGAACCATCCCAAGTGGGAATCTTACACTAGTTCTGAAAAAACATTAAATAACCTTATTGATTTCTGCATGGTTAAAAGAATGCACTATGAAATCTACCCCAACCAAGTTAAAGTGGTGTAAAGGTTAACACACTTGGACAAATGGATTTCCAGCTTTAAGTATGATTCAAATATATGCCAAAGTATATCCGGCTTCAGTCTCAAACTTTCTCCAAAATAAAGAAAAGAAGACAAAAAAAATCCACCCTCAAAACAACCTATTGATCATACAGGAATGAGTCTAATTAAATGACAAAATATGAAGTGGACCTCTTTTTGCTAAATCAGGAAAAAAAAAATCGAGAGTTTCTTACTAAGAAGGCTGTAGGTATATTTTTGCTTATTTATTTTTTTAGTCTACCTAGGTTAACCAGAGGACTAAAATTTTGCAGGGCTACAGGTATTGCATTGTCTCCAGCAATGTCACAGACAAAAGGCGATTCTGTGTAACTAATAGTGTTATAGCTCAGTACTCATGGTCTGTAAATCTCCTGTGACACGAACTCTTAACACAGGACTTCTTTTTCAAATCCTCTTATATGCTGTACACACCTCATACCAATGAGTCAAGGACATCAGTTCGAATTTCAGAGCTTTATAGCCAATTAGTTGGATACTAGAACTTTATCTAAAAAACTGAAATTCTTCTCCTTTCCTCAAGAAATTCTTACAAATGTGTGTGTATACATGATACTCATGCACCTTGTCTGAAAAAATGACTCAGGAGATACAGCTGGTGACTGCATCAGCACCAAGTCTAAAAAAGAAAAGATACTAATCCCATGCTGAAATTAATAAAAACTACTAAGTGAGATTTTGACTAACCTCTGGCAAAAGTGTTCAAGTCCTGACACTTTTAAATTTCATAATTCAGCGTTTTATTACCATTTTAGCTAGTGTCTGGTTTTTTCTATATTAAGGTAGTTACTTCTACGTAACAGATTTTCTCCTCTGACGTTCCTCATTGTAGGCACCCAGTACACTGTAAAGAGGACTTGGTGGTTTCTGATGTGACTGAATTGATCCCCAGCATCAGCTCCAGACTGACCAAAAGCACTCTGTTTCAAAAGGGATTATTGGCATGAACTCCACTTCTTGCCATACACCTCCATCACCCATCTGTCACAACACCATGGGCAAACAAGTTTGGGGAACAACTCCAGATAGGAAAACATTTTATGGCATCCCCCAGATGTTTCCTGTTCTCACTCAGCCCTGGTTACCAGAAAAGCAGCCAAGAGTTACTGTGATTGGGATGCTACCACACTTGTGGATTTCACAAACCCACAAGATATCCATCTATTTCTAATTTATCAGTCACGTGGAAGTAAAACAGATTAATAAAATTGAATTCAAATAATTAAAACTAATGAAACCCAAGGTAATAGAACTGTCAGACTCTTTTTTCCCCCCTACAAGTTCACTAAGAATTGAAATTGCACATTGTGTACAAGTCTTCCTAACTAGCATTTCTTTTTTTTTTTTTTTCCAACACAAAACAAGATATGCAGAGGACTGTTTATGGGACTCTAAGGAAAATTTGAAAGAAAAGAGTCTTTCCTGTTCAGTATGGTACAGTGGGACTCAGGTTTACAGAAAACAGTCAAAAATATTCCTGGAACAGAAGTTATTGTGGTTCTGTCCCAGAGCACATAGAAGTATGCCCAAAATACAAGGAAACAGGAAAGAGCAACAAGGAATCCAAGTTTTCGTGTAATACATTTTTTTTCATGTTTTCCTTTCAAAACTTTATTTTTCCAAATTATTTATCTTTTGTTTTTGATCTATACTAGTTCAGCAGGAGGAAAAAGGGCCTACAAGCATCACAGAAGCATAGTACCGAAGTTCAGATCAGAAGTTGTTCAAGGAATGCTGATCCATCAGGGTAACTCCCAAACACTTACTGCTGTGTGAAAACATCTTACCTTGCCCCGTTTATTCTACTTAGTGAGACTGACATACAAAGAATAAACAAAATGCTGCACATGTGATTTATAAAAAACAGAAAAAAAGAATTATTTTCTGCAATATTTCTTATTTACACCTCTTCCCTCCCAACCTCATTCCCCATAAAGAAAAATTCTTTACCGCTGGAGTGTCGTTAAGGAAAATTTTCAGATCTTTAAAATTACTGTTAACCAGTTTCCTTGCTCCTCGGACTTGGTTAGTTAAATGCTGGTTGGCAGCATATGCACAGAGCACTCCAACACTACGAAAAATATAGATAACAAATATTTGTTAATGTAAGTGCACATTCTAATATAAAACAGAATAAAAAAATTATAGGCAAAAAAATTTCATCATTATCAGAAGAAAGAAAGGTCTTCATAAAGTGACATACTCTCTTTTTCTTACTACAAGTTCTCACATACACCATGAGGCAGACTGTAAGACTGAGCCAAAACAGCCAATATTGTACTACTAATTAAAAAAAAAAAGAAAGGAAAAGCAATGTTAACCCGAAGTCTTCTGAAGTTATTAATGTACAACTACTAATCCATTTGCATGGGTACTGTCAGAAAATGTGTATAGCCTAGGTAAATTGTATGAGACTTAGAAACAATTAGGCTCTTTTACAAGTATCATTAACCTTGACACAGCTACAAGCAAATGCTTGTAAGTTAACTGTGAAAAGCAGTATTTTTCATTTGGTAACTTCAGGAAGATTTATTCATAATAGCACAATTTATTTACATAATTGCATGGATCTTTCAAAAGCACGCAAATAGTCCCTATTAATGCTAAAGTAATAAGGATTTCCTGCTACTGAAACAAAAGGTGGAAAGTGAGCTAGACTTCCTGTCAGCACTGCTGATGATTATTTTCTATTTGATCACTCCTTACCGTAAAGTTCTCATTATGGCAAGGGAGATCTGCACAAACAGTAAGTAAAAAGGCAATTAAAGGTCCCATGAGAGACTTCAAAGCTCTCTTATCATACAGGAACCTAAGTTTTTTTTATTTAGATTAGGTGTAAAACAGAGTTAAGGATGAATTTTGTTCTTAAATATCTCACATTCACAAGAGCTAACCTTGCAGAAAAGTACCAGAAAAGACAAAAGTAACCACCAGAGTGGTAACAGCCTCAAAGTCAGGCTGACTACAAACCCGTCTGACGGGCTAAGCACTAACTCTGAGATTTAACCAGTAGAAAAGCTGAGATCCACTCACCACAGGCAGGACTTATCCCCAAAGGGCAAACACTGCCCTGAGGCCTCAGTCAGGTGCGTTACAGGCAACTCCTGGCTGGCACATTTGTTCAATCTCGTACTTTGTACTGCAATTCAACAGCTCAATACCAGAGAGGCAGTAGCCTGAAAGGCCATTGTGGACATCCAAACACAGCAGAAAGGAATCACTAACACAAATGGTACTGTACTCCTGCCCGACTGTCAAATTTCCGAAGTTGGGGTGTCAAGAAGACTTAGAGACTAGTATTTTTAAATAAGACTTAAGGAAAACATAAATCAGGCTGTCTATGGGGAAAAAGATACATGGTAAGTGTAACTCTTGCTCCAAAGAATATGCATTCAAAGGAAGCCATAACACAGCCACATAAATGAAATGATGGAGAGCCAACAGGTACCTGAAATAACACGACTTGTGTATCCTGGCAAGACAGGAGCAAACACCCTGATTTATGATGCTCCTCTCCTTCTTCAATGAATCAAAACCAAACCTTCATCTTTATTTTGCTTTTCCTACTTTAGTTTTTCCAAACAATGTAAAGGCTTGTTCTCCTGGTAAAACTTGTCTCAAGTACAAGAATTTGTTGCCCTGAAAAACAGTCTCTGAAGGAAAAGCCTAATTTTAAAGCAGGTTACAGGGAGAGATGGCAAGACTATATGCAACAGGTCGGGTCTATTCAGATTCCTTTACTAACATTTTTCTCACTACCCAAAAACATTCATGACAAGATGACAGAGTTTGACATAGAGAGGTTGCTTCTCTACCTGAAGAAAAATTTCACAGCTATGTCTCCAAAACTGGCTATTAATTAACCTCATTGAAGTCATTATGGAACAAATGGACACACAAATCTATCCTCCTACTTAACCTACAGCAAATAACATAGTTTTATTTCCACTATGACCAACACTCAAGCAACCACTATTATCAGCTACCATCCAAGGAATGAGAACTCAGAATGCCTAAATACCAAGGAACTGAGTAAACTTCAATTCAAACCATTCTGTAATTCTATGACAAGCATAGTAAACAGTTTCATTTTGGACACAGGCAATATATTATTTCTTTTCACTCTACTGTGATGGCAATTGCTATCAAAACTTTTCTAGCTTTTCTTTGTTAATTAGAAGAAAACCATCTCAAGCTACCAGGAAAAGCAAACATTTGTACATTGCTGAGGCTCAGTGTTTATAAACACATCCTCCTTCTTTAGACAGACAGCGTTTTTACGTCCTTTCAATGTTATATTCAGAAATCAGAAAGGTCAATTGGAAGCTAACAAAACCGTACTTTCTAAGAGCTCAGCACAACCATCTTTCTCTTCAGCTTCCTAAATGGAAGGAGTGGGAGGAAACAAGATAGTGGAGATACTTCAAGCAGCCAAGGTACTCAAAACAATTATGACTATATTCTGAATGTAACTAAACAAATACACAACATGAGAGGAAAAATCTATTTATTATGTAACTGAGCCTTGAGTCAACATTCATTAAGCTGCTACAAGGAGAAAGTCGTAAAGCAGGAATAGAAAGGACATGCCTTTTCTGTAACAGGTTAAGCAAATTGTTTAAACAATTCTTCAGCAGTCCAATATTCCACACTCATGTTTCTTGTCAGGTTTCACAGATGGATATAAATGTTACTAAACCAGTTGCAGGGGGGAACCCAAGCTTCTCCTTTAGCTGAGCTTGCAAAAAATTTCAAGTCACAGAATAGAAACCCTGAGCTCATATTGGAAGAATAGCCCCTTCCTGGCTACTGGAGAATGAATTTAAGAAAATAATGGGATAGATTTCTGTTTCAACTTTTCAACCAATTCTTTCAGATAATGTTGATTTCCAGGTTCTGAACAACATGTATTACCAAGGCTACAAAGCCAAGAGGACAAATGTGAAGCCTGATGAGGTACTTGCCAAGATGCCAAACACCATTCCATTCCTCCAGACTTGGCTTTCCCTAACATCCATCACTTCTACAAAGAGGTTATAACACAAGCTTTCTTGGAGGCAGAGAAAACTGACTATGTGCTTTTCTATTCAATAGCCAGGACATTTTATATTACCAGAAAATTTGGTATTGCAATAGATGCTTTCTTAAAAATCGAACATTCCTCCCTTGCCTTTATAATGTACAAAACTAATGAAATTACATTTCTTTCCCAGAGAAAACATGTTTGCCTAAGCTTGCAGATGACTAGCGAGGAAGATGTAATAGCAGGTCTCTGTCCCTAAACTTTTAGTTAACATTTGAAGACAAGCATGTAATTGTTTTCATGGTAAGTCTTGAATATCAGATCTACTTAGCTATGTATTTGATAGGTTATTTCTACATCCCCTGCTATTTAGCAATAGAATCTACTTTGTAAGAAAACGTTCATTTATAAAAGCTGTGTACTACCAAAACCACTGCATGTATTTTTGACTCAATCTATAAAGAACTATTTCAAACAGAAAGTGCATGTACTGGAAAATTACACTCTAAAGGCCTATTAAGTGTAAGATAAACAACTGCATATGTAATGACAGGTTTTGCAACTTCTTTCTTATATCCCTCCTTTAGGAAAGCATACTTCTCACCTAAAGCCCCACCTGCAGAAAGCAGATCTAGACAAGCTCTTTTTTTTTAATTGAAAGCAAAACCCCAAACTTACATTTCCTTTACACTCCAGTAAGCTGAGTCTAAAACCTCATTCTAATTACCAGAGCACTACATCAGTGGAAAAGTGAGAAGAAGTGTTCATCGTAATAAAAATCTACTAGCTGAAATATTCTAAAATCTACATTAACAGCATATATATATCAGTGTGAACTTAGATCCTGAAACACAAGAAAACCATCCCCATGTCACTAGAGTTTTCTAGAGCTGTTGCCTAGATACACTGTCTATTGCAAGCTCCTCAATCAGAGTCTTTCCCCTACTAATACTCTCCACTGTGCATTTAACCTGTCTTTCCCAGCCAAGGAAAGACAGTTTGGAACCATTTGTCCATATCAAGGACTGAAAACAAAACAAAAAAAAAACCAAACAAACAAACAAAAAAAAACAAAAAAAACCCCAATAACAAAAAAAAGAAAAATAAAGAAAAAGAAAAAGGAAAACAAAGCCTCAGTGAGAGAATCCCAGAATGTCTGGCACTGAAAGAGAGAGGGAGAAGATGGAGAACATACACTTAGATGGTAATCCTGAAGAAGTCCATCCCCCTAGAAATCCTTCCCAGTCAGTCCCTCCAATAGCTGTTTCCATGTACATTCCACAGGAGTGCCTGGAAAGCAAAGCTCTGCTGGCAGAGGTGTGGGTTCAGGGTACTCTGAGGGATGCCAGCCTTGCTAAATGCATCTTCTGAAGCAGCACAGCTCTGGGTGAAGGAGTCTGTGGCATTCCAGCCACCTGGCAGGGGTTTGGGAGACCTGCTCCCAAAGGCGGCCTCCCATGCTGCATGAACTTGAAATTATACCCAAACAATGACAGGACCTGCCTTAGTAATTTCATTGCAAATCTCGATGTAACCCTGTATTGGTGGAGATCATTCTAGTTTTCATTCTTTTGGCTCAGTCTGCAAGTAGCCATAAACATTTTACCTGCACAGGACTAAACTCTTTTGGTTAGTGTCGCAGTTTATGGATTCAGCTCTGGCACAGTCCTTGAGAAGTGTGATCCTGGGAAGCACTACAGGTAAACCTTCCACCTAAGCTGAAATTACATAGGAACTTTGGGGGAAAGCAGGTAATAAATCCACAAGAAGACTTTTTGAGTCCAGCACAAGACATGTAGGAACAGTTCTAAGTAAACCTCAGGCTTCCTCCAGTATTTTTTGTTGGGGCAATGGCTACCAGCAAGACTGTCCTTCTGTGTTACAGCACAGCAGTGAGCAACCTGACACAGGCTTAAATAGATCCAGGCATGGCATCTTCTCCCTTGTGAAAGAAGATCCAGGAAGGGCAGGAGAATCTCCCTTTGTACAGAGGCATACTGGAGACCTGGGCCCTCAGTCAATCTGGGATCAAAAATATTAGCCTTGTAAAGTTCTATCTTGCAGTGCACATCACTCACAGCATTAGAGACTTAACCAGGGAGACATATGAGATTATCTCCACTCAACCTGCAGGCTGATCTCAGGCCAACCCCTGCCTTAGGGCAAGCATCTGATACTCCTGGAATCTCATAGAAGAATAAAAAAAAAAAAAAAAAAAAGGAAAAAAAAAAAAAGAAAGAAAGAAAAAAAAAGAAATTAAAGGCAATTTCCTTAGCTCTGGAAAGCATATAGGGATCACTTATCTGCCAATCACGACCTGGGAAGAAGCATTTGCCTGTGCTGGGTATGCTTGATCCCACAAGGATAGCTGG
Organism: Daphoenositta chrysoptera; assembly: GCA_013397915.1. Classification (NCBI taxonomy): domain Eukaryota; kingdom Metazoa; phylum Chordata; class Aves; order Passeriformes; genus Daphoenositta; species Daphoenositta chrysoptera. Next base: position 100,287 of record VZRO01004509.1, read on the forward strand.
CAGCAAATATACAAGTTAAAGAGACCAAGGAGGGGGACAATCTCTTAATTTCCCTACTAACAGGCAACATTCCTCAGCCATTATAGCCAGAAAGCAGCATCCTGCAACATGGTGTCCTGCAATGTGGTGGAAAGACAGCTGGCAGGCTCTGTGACCTACCTCCAGTTTCAACATGCTGAGAGGTAATTTAATAACTTACTGTCTTCAAGGCACCCTTGAACCATGAAGATTTGTCCTGTCATCATGGCAGGGATGCACCTATCACACTACACCATTCAGTTTTTGGGTCTTCAAATTCTTGAGAGTCATGTTTGTAATTGATGTCTGGGAGAAAAGAGCATGTTCCAATATCTGATATCCACCTGTCCTCTATTTGAGCATAAGCAAGGTCACCATTTGTCATGACACACAGTATGAGAAAAAAAATAATTAGATTACAGTGAGGTGATGAAGTACTACATCCTATCTGACTGAACAGTCACTGTATAGATCAAAAGACTTTTTTCTTCTTTTAATATAATCACAAAATAAGGATAGTAGGCAGGTGAAAGCAAGAAGAAGTTAAAGGAAAACAGCTGAAAGCAAGCAACATATTTTGAAAGCAGGGAAAAAGTCTTGATTGTAGTTCCTCATCACCCATTGCACACCCAGTACAGGAGTATTCTCCTAACACCAAAAATATCTCCAAACTCCAGGATTTACAGGGAGTGCATGCATGGTTTAAGAAACTCAGGACCCAGAAGAAAACCCATTGTTTTGAACTAGTAAGAATATCTGGAGTACAGCAAATACTGAAGGAAGTCACTTACTTGCTTTTCTCACCACTACAACACTACCAAGAACAAAGCAGTATGTGGTATCTCAGGTTCTCTATGGGATGGGAACTGAACACAGGACACAGTCTCTCGTGTTCACAAGTTTAATGTAAGATTCTGCAACTGCTGTTTTGAGACTGGCAAAAATGTCATTTGCCAAATACAAACGTAAGTTTTTCATTTGTTTCACACCTGCATTCTGCTTAAGTATGTACATAATGACCTGCAAATAGCAACAGTAGCAGCATTTTTATAATGCAGTTACATTTTCTTTAATAAGCAATAATATTATTTAGTCTTAGAAAATAATTTCTGCACCTGTAGGCTAATACAGTAATATTATCTGTCATATGATACTGCAAAATAAGTGCTATACCAAGGTTCATATCATTCTCTTTATCACACTTGCCTTATTATTAAAGAAGCAACAAAAAGAAATGTTGCAAAACAGCTCCTCTGACAGTCAGCATTTTTCTTCTGTCTTTGATGCATTTCCCCACCACAGTTGTCACAGCAACGACACATACAGAAGCAAAGTCCCACAAGAGGCAGTAACAAAATAAATAGCAATCCCAAGGCTGCGGAGACTATAAAACCGATTTCATAGTAGATGGCCTGTAATTCAGACAAAAATAGTGGTAATAGCAGATATCACACAGTAACTGCAATCAATATAGAGCAAATAATTAGAAATCAAACTACAGACTAAACCATCTACTAAGTTACTGAGGTTATGGACTTGGTATATTTTGTCAGTAATTGACAACTTTTCTAACAAAAAGACACGTAACATTGTAGATACTGATAGCTAATAACTATTTGGCTAGAGTATTAGCTAGGCAAACTACAAGAGTGAGTGCTAAGAGAGAAGTAGGCTCACAAGAAATAAATGTGAATCAATGCAATGGAGACAGGTTAAAAATGAACACATCTGAATTCCCAGACCACAAATTTACTGTTTCTCACATCTGTTTCCAAAACGGCTCCACAAATGTCAGCAAGGCTAACTAGAGCAACACCTCATCAGGGGGAAAAGGAGGCTTAGCTTTTTCTCCTTTTTATTCAGTTAGGAGTAGAAAAATTCGTATGAACCCCACAGGGAAGTATTTCACTGGATGATCGATTACAGTGGCAGAGGTTTCTCCAAACTGCTGAATTTAAAACTGCTTAGGGACTGGAAAACATGAAGAAGCAGACAGATTTTAAGATCTCTCAGGTAAAGACATTTATTCTGCTGCCAAACAGCAAAGCAGCAGCAACTAAAAGGAGGCTTTCAAAAGCTGGCAGGAGTGAAAGGGAACGATGCAATGCAATACCCTGACTTGCTTTCACGCTGGAAGAGCCCCAGGACCGAGAAGCTGGGCCAGGCAGCCCTGGCACGGCCCTACACGAGGCACTGTGGCTCCCGGGGGACAAGGTGTGAGTGGCCGTGCTGGTTCCCTCTGCTGAAAACACAACCCAGCAGAAACAGGGAGGTGTCTGTGCTCAGCGTGGGCATGCCCCAGGGGTCCTTCTTCCCTGAAACACCTCTCTTCTCCTTTCCTTTCCCGATCTCAGGAGAACTCATTCTCACACTAGTACTCTGAGTGTTCTTCTGTTTTACGGATGCACCAGCACAAGGGTAACTCGGCACCAAAAGGATGAAATTGAGGCTGCGTAACTGTCCTTGCAAAATAAGTTACAATTTCTCACACGATATCAATCATGCTCTAGTTCCAGCTTTGCTGATGCCCTTCCTTACAATCCCTAATTACCAACTGAGCCAAATACAGCAACTACAATCATTAGCAGAGTTGCAAATTTCTGCCCTAATTACCAATTTTAGGATGAAAACTATTCTTTTAATTATTATTATTAACTGCTGGTTAAAACCTGTGCTTCCTTCTGAAGAATATGAACTACATGCTTGAAAGATGAATTTGGCTGGATTTTGCAGAAGAATTACTGGTTTTTTTTTCCTAGCTAGCTGAACATTTCAAAAATTATATGACAGCATCCATTATTTTAAGATAGGCTAGATGGAAAGTAACATTAAAAGTAACATTAAAAACGGATATGGATGTTTTAACAGAAGCAGTGCAGACATGGTTAGTTTCTTTTCAAAGCTGTACATCTACCATAAGGCATTACCTGAAGAGTCAGGACAACATTTTCTGGCTGTTGAAGTCAAAACAAATGGAGAATGTGTATAATACACAGGCAGCATGCACAAAAAAACAAATCCCATGAATAATGAATAATTAACCATGACTAGACCATAACAATTAACAACACAGAAACAATAACAAACAAGCCACTAAAGTAAAATAATGCACAGAAGCACCATTAAATAATTATGGAAAAATATTTACAATAAAATACATAGCAGCTATTTTCTCGTTTCCTTGGTCAGTGAAAAGAATCCAGTATTTTTCCAACAAATCCTTCTATCTTAAAACAATGACAGACCAGTTACTTCCACAGTGAGCATCTATTTCATATAATTCCCAATATATCTCACAGAAGGCCAGAGATTGCATTACTTTGCGGTTTGGTGATTTCTTCATGAATTCCACCTGTCATAACTGATATGATATTCTTGACTAACTTTTTCCTCTCAGTGCTTATTTTATTTTAGTAACTCCGGCAGCAGTTTTGGGATCTTAACACATTACACACAAAATTCACCCTCACTTTTATTTAACTATGTAGTGGTTCAATATAAATTATTCAAAAGAAAAAAGAAAAGGCATTCAAGAAAGACTGAATAAATCTACTTAACAGTTCTTACCTATTTTCTTGTATGTAAAACCAGAAAAACACTGAAAACTAAATATTCAATGACAGAATTCCAGAAAAACCCAATTTCCCTTTTGTTTCCATACTGGAAAATTAATTTCTTTTATTTTCCCCTTCATCTCTGCACGCCAAGTCCACAGCTGATAGTGCTTTCCCCTTTCTCCTAACTGGAAGAGAATCAAACAAGCTAAAGCTGGCAAGACCCCTCAGCCCAAAGTCTAATGTGTGAGAATCAGAAATGTTCAAGTTTTATCAATTTTTTTATCACACACATCCTTTTGAAACCTCAGCTGTACAATACTACTTCAAATGTGTAAAATCGTATTTCGAACATATTAACATATTTTCTTCTGTATTAATGGAAGGATACTTAATGCTTCCCCTCCCTTATGAATCTGCTACCAAATACGATTTTGAATCATGGTGTTTCAAGCAGCAGAAGCAAAGCAATGGCAGCAGCAGCGAGCTGGCTCCCCTGAGCAGGCACGGCTCAGCTGCTGGGCTCTCCTGGCAGACTGCTGCCCCTGGCAGGGCACGGGGAGATGTTCATGGTTAGAGTCCAACTGGGAACACCAGGACACACAGCACAGATGTGGGAAGGGCCTCCTGGGTCACTAACACATTCTATAAAAAGGTTAAAAAAATGATAGAGAGGAATGACAGCAGAAATTTAACAGGATAAACAGATTTCCTGCTCCTGCTGCTGAAGGGCTGTTCTCAATGCTTGGTGAGCAAGTCTTCTTCTCACATGTCCATTTCTGGCCCCCTTGCTTCTGTGCTAGAACTATCTTTTGCCCAAGAAGCAGGACTTTCTTCCTAGTGCTTCCTCTCCACATATATTTTAAAATAGACTAATCAACACCCCTTATCAACTCTTTTCCTAAGCTAAGCAAACTCTTCCATTTTCCTCTGAAGACCCACAGGTTTCCCAGATCACCTTAATGGACACTTTCGGAACTCATCCTAGTCTGAATTCATTCTCCCTGAATTTGAGTGATCAAAACCACAGGCAAACATTTCTAACTACTTATCCACACCCTTCAGCGATATTCACACTTCCCTATCTCCACTGGAAATTCTTCCAGGGGCACATCTACAGCCATGCTGGCTGCTTCACAGCTGACTGTCACTGATGCTTCTGTCTTCTGAAGGACACTCTACTTGTCCTGATATATTTTCATTGTCCAAATTTGTTTCAGAGTTTTGTACTGTATTCAGGTCAGAATTTGGATTGATAATGGCCTGTATCTATTCTGCTTCTTAAGAACTCCTAATATTTTAACTGCTACCCTATAATCACATCCCCTACACAGGACCAGTCTCAGATTTCTCATGACTCATGACTAGCTACTAAATACTCCACTTGTGGTCAGGGATACGCCCTACAGTCTGACACTTTTGTCCCGAGGCTCTCCCATCCAATCTCTCCCTTACATTCCTCCCTGGGTATGCAGGAACAATCTGTGATGCACCACTCTCTAGAGCCCCACCAAACAAGCAGATGGGATCACCAAGAGTCAGTCACTTGATGCAGCACAACAACAATACCCACACACCAGGGTAGAACATGGTAGAATACCGTGCAGAACTTATCAAGCTACTGGAGAAACAGGCTTGCTGCTGGGAAGACATGGAAGCACCAGCGAGGCCATTCTGACTGACAGCAGTAGCTGAGTGTCTGTGTGCAGGTACCACACTCATCCTCCTGAGGGGTGCACCACACTGCAGGGACCGAAAGCAAGTAGCTCATTTGAAGTAACTTGTCCATTGCCTGGGCACAGTGAAATTCCTACTGCAGAAACTCAACTCCTGATCGAAAGTGCAACACTGTGCTCCAGAACAGCCCAAAACTCAGATGCACATTCCATTCAATCTTCTTGCTAATATACAAATAGCATATTTATAATATAAATTCACCTTTTTGAGAACAATAGCTGAAGCTTACATGAGAGCTAAGCAGTAATGGTTCTCCCTAAGTTTTTTAAAATAAAAGCAGTATTTTTCAATACAAAGAGCTTTTAATCTCTGTGCAACCATCACATTACAGCTGAAATTTATAAGTCATCCTTAAATATGAGTAGTTTCTTTACATTGCTTTGTGGAATTTTATTTGTAATTGGTACCACATTTTTCATGAAAATGTTATACTTGTTATTCAAAAATTTCATGTTTGTATCCTGTTCATATAGTTTTAAAATACTAATTCCTGGTTTAGAAAAAGATGTGAATTTCAAAGTCATAATTTTCATTATTTTATGCAGATACACAGACAATTTACCTTTTGATAATCGCCCTGTGAATTTCCAAACTGCTGCTGTGCTAGTTTTCTGATGAGATCTGAAAATAAGCAAGAATATTCCACAGTTTTAAACAAAATAATTTACAAAAGCAGAGGAAAGAGAACAGTATGAATTCTACTGTTAGGTAGGCAAGACTAAATTAAGAACAGAAATCAACAGCATAGGCAAGTATGTAAGTGTCCCCATAAATCTGTCTACTAACAACATTTCTAATCAACTGTGTGTTTTATGAGCTCACAGAAATATAACCAGGTTGTCTATCAATTAATCAGTTGCCACAGAAATACAGTGAAGGTTTTGCTGAGGTCATCCTCTGTACCATAAAATCATTATTTTAAGTTCATCGCACATGCATCAATTACTTGGACAATGTTTTGGGTATCACCTTTGCTTCCCATTTATGCCAAGTACATACGTGCATAAGTATATATATACACACACAGCATTAGATACATAATGTACAAAACAAGCCTGCTAATGATGGCTTCTTGACGGAAGGGTACAAAGAAGACCTTTATCTTACCAACTTTTCCCCCCTTTTTATTTTTGTATTTTCATTTCAATGGTGAGCACTTAACAACACCAAAACAAATCAGAAAGCCCAACATGTTACTATTTACAGTGCATCGATCCAACACTCACTCTAAGTTATTTACAATATAAAAAAAATACAGCAATCACAAAAAAAAAAGAGTAGGAATTTAACACAACTAGTGCCACCTTCAGTAAACCCTGGCAGCTGCAACAAATGGATCCCCTTCTTGGGACATCACTGGCCTACCATTACTGAGGTTTTGACAACCCTATGGAAACTAAGCTGGCAACTGTGGCTTCCAGTGACTCCTGTGATACCCTGCACCCCGAGGAGAGAGGCACCACCAGCTCTGCAGACCCTCTGCCTCAGAGAAGCACCAGCGGCCCTGGGCGGGCTCCACGCTAGGCTGTGTAAAAGCTGTCTTTGGATGTTTGGGAGAAATAACTGACTAAACTTCTGGTCTCCTCTGTTGACGAGGAAGCACATTAGGAAGGAGCTCACAACACCTCAAAGAGCTCAAGGAGGAACTCTACCCCTCATGCTCATACAGAGCTGGACTTCATCCTACTATTGCCTTTTTTTTAGTCTCCCGTGTGCAAATGAACACAGTTGATAAAATCCTCCAGTAAGTTACCTAACCTGGGCATCCATAAAGGATCTGAAGGTGTGAAACTGACTGTTCACCTCCAAAAAATGTAAGGCCTCTCAGAATTTATTGTGGCACTTGTGAAGTATGTTGAGGGAGTTCACAGAGGCTGTGATCTCACTCCTCTCTCACCCCACATACGGCTCAGGAAAACAAATACCTAAGCAAGCAGTGTCCATAGTTCTCCCTCCTCAACATTCCGCAGTGGGAACATGGACTCAACTGATTGAAGAGATCATGAAAAGCTCCTCACAGAAAACTATGTCCGTGGAAAGAAAACACACAACAGTGAAGCACCAACTGCTGCTTTAGGGCAGGTAGTCCCTGAAAGGGAGCTGCAGCCAGCAAGACTGACAATTAAAAAGTAAAAATCTTTTAATGCACCACTGAAGTGTCAAGCCACAAATCATTCCTTGGTCGGGAAGTACATTCCAAAACACTCCCAGAGTGCTGGTAGTGAGTAAGCAAGGACTCTGAGCTGAGGCAACCTCATTTTGGAAAGACCATACATGAAGTACAAGATAAGGCTGAATCCCACAGTAAGAGAAATAAAACCAAACTGTGTTAGAATAAGCACCTGGGAAGCACAGAGGAGTTATGATCCCTGCAATTGCTTTCACACTCTGCATCTTGGGAGTCATGAGACTGCTGAAAGAAAGGGCACAGACCACTGGATGGGCAACACACAACTGATCCACTGCTGCAGCTCTGAAACATCTCACACCCTGGGACCAGCTGAGTCCTCCCTGCATTGGGACCATCTGTGTTTCTCTGGAAGCTTCCGCAACAAGGAGATACAAAGCCAAGTGAGGCAAAGCTGCACAAACCCCAAAAGTGTAATTCACACTGGTTGTTAGACAATTTTTTCTTCTTCAGCAGAGGTAACATTTCTTTCTTACTGTTGATATCTATACCACATAAATAAATTTAAGAAATATGGCTGCATGAAATAATAAATGCAATATTTTTTTTTTAAAGCTAGATGGCTTTTAGCATACAGGAAAACAGCTAAAACAGCTCTCTTGTTTACATATTGATTCAACTATTCAGCATTGTGTGGCAGCCACTGATGAGAAACTTTGACCAGCTTCAATCAGAATGTGTAAGATGGAATAGAAAGGAAAAGGTTTTGTGATCCTGAATGCATGAAGCAGCACAGACTGTGTGCAGGTGATCAGATGCAGGAGCCAACTGCCCAGGGGACTGTGGCATCACTCTCCTTGATGCTGCTCTGAAGGCAACCAGAAGAGCCCCCAGCAACCTGCTGTCATTTCCAGGCTGCTCCTAACTTCGAGGTTCATGTTGCTTTGGAAAACAGGTGGACTTGATGATGGCTGAAGGTCCCTTCCAACGTGAATTATTCCAAAGTTATCCTGCAATCATAATGACTTTCTATTGTAAATTATTTAGTGCAGTAGTGAAAACACTGCCAGGAAGCAAGTAAGAAAGCAAGATTTTATTATTGACAAAAATGTTCTTTGATACACTTCCTACTGTTGGGAATTGGTACAAGAAAATCTTAAAAGCATTAGCTTTTCGTGTTGAATAAAAATTGAAGGCATTTACCCATTCTCCTAGTTGAGTGTCTGGCCCCATAATAAGTTAAACATTAAAAAAAGAAAAATCACTAATGTGTTACATTAAGTTTTACATACTTGTATAAACAAACACACACACAAATATTTATGGCCCTCTGTAGGCACATATTATGCATATGAAAGTAACTACTCAAGAGAAACAGAATGATTGAAATAAAAAGGTTCCCCTGGAGATCATCCAGCCCAAGCTGCCAGCTCAGGTCAGAGTGACCCCCCACAGGCTACCCAGGCCATGTCCAGTCAGGTATTCAGTATCCCCAAGGAGAAGAGCCAATACTAAAACAATCAAACCGTAACAACCCAAAACTTGCTCTGATTGCTTGTGATATGCTTAAATTGCTCAGAGTGTTCCTGACTCAGAGTTTTATTTATACAGTTTCCATATTGTATAGCCTGTGAGTAAAAAAAAAAAGACAGAAGTCAACCTGAATACACTATGACAAACTTATGCAGAAAATAGCACTTCGTACCTTTTTTTGAAATTTAGACTCTAAAGCTTGTTCATCGGAAAGTAAAACACCTTTAGGTTTAATAATAAACAAGAAAGCCTGACAATAGGTACAAAAGGTTCCCACATGGACTGAGTAAGTTTAATAGTAAGAACAATACAGGTTTCATGCACAACACAACGGCTGCTACACAGCCCATTTTTCCCCCTTAATTTTCCAGAATGTGAGACTGCCCTGCCGAATAAAGATTCACTACTTAGATTACTTTGCAATGATTTTTCAGAAATAACATGATGCTTTCAGGGTGTTTTTCTAACCAGACAGCACACAGTGACTGATCAGTCTTTACCATTAATTTATTATTTCAATAGCTTTCAATACCAACATGATTAAATGTATCCCCAGTCAATTAATTTCAAATGAAATGTGGAAGTTGTATATATTCCCATTAAAAAAGAAAAAAAAAATTGGCTAGAACTGAATGTGAGATTACCTGCAGTTACTCACATATCTGCAGGCACAAACAGGCTTCGGTGAATTCACAGCACCAAAAACCTCCCTGCCTAGTGCAGGAGGGTTGGACTAGGTGATCTTTAAAGGTCCCTTCCAACCCAAACCATTGTGATTCTACAGGTTTTACTGCACACTGATGGTAATCCCAGTTACTGCTGCAGAGCTTAAGGGTTAAACGGGAGAACATCCTGTGCCAGGTACTGTGTAAACAGGAGCTACATATGGTGACAATGCTCACTGTAGCACAATGAACAGACAGCTCAGCTCACATTTTATTCAGCCTGGGATTTTGGTCTGCTTTTATGAAGCATCTTTCCTCCCTAGGTAGAACATCTTATCTCTAGCATTCAAATAAGCTTTTATTTACAGCTGAATTCAGGTAATGCCACACAAGTCTCTCTTGCATTATTGGCAAAGTACCATCTTGAGGCTGATTTCTGTTTCAAATATAAAAGTGTTAGGAAGGTGTCATAAAAAGTGGTGTCCTTTATTTTCAAATTAACTGGATTACTTCTGAAATCTTAGCTTGACCAGTACACATTGTTTCACAGGACCAGTAATCCACGGCTTTAGCACAGAACACATTTTATCATTGGGGTTAAAGAGATTTACCTTGTGAGGCTTCATTTACACGGCTAATCACATTATTGCTTTGCTGACTCCTTCCTGCTCTCATCACACATGCAAAATGCCATCTGCCTTAGTAAATCTAACTAGCCAGATGAACTGTTAATTTACCAATGCAATTTGTGAAGAAATATTAAGTACCTCTGAGAATCTCCAGTTAAGAAAACGTAATCACTAACTCCTGCATTGCAAGAGTACTGTGTATACACACCCAATATCTCATTACTCTGGCAAGAAAATGAGGTTATCACTAAGTGTGCTTCTTAGAACTGGTCTACAGAAAGGGATAGCAAAAACAGAGATTTAAAAATAAGCTGTCTGGCTCTTAAGTACCAACATAAATTAATTACAAATTCTTCTGCCAAGGAAGCTTTTCAAATCTAGGCGACAGTAAAATAGTTGGAGTAAAACCTTTGGGAATGCTATGCTTCCACTTCACTCAAAAAATTCCATTGAGCCAGTTCAGCTGCAGTGCAACTCCAGCATTAATCAAATTATGCCAGAAATTAATGTCTTTTTATGCATAATATAATATATTAGGCTTCTATTCTGAAAGATCTTCAAACAAGCCAATAAGAACCATGACTGAAGCATTCATATTGCACTAAAAGGAGATTTTTTCTGAACAACAGGGAAGAATTACATAGATAATACAAATGATCAATTAGTAACTACTTTATTGCTGTCTAATTCTCATGTATGAAACAGTATTTCAGTCCATTCCTGTTCATCTATAATAGATAGAGTCAATGGATTACATCCACACTGAACAGTTCAGAACTTCTCTGAATATAGGTCAATTAGTCTGACATTAATGAATTAAAAAGACTTCAAACTTGTTTGTTTTCTTAATTATGAGTCTAAGGAATATCTCCTGCAAAGCCAAGAAAACCAGGAAAGCCTTTCAGACTTACCAGAGACAAAAACCTTCCAGGTATCTTAAAGCAAGTTTTATGGCAAGTTCAGTTTATTGACATTTTAAAATACTTGCTTTGACCTGAGTGGGGCTTTGGTTGTTCCCCCAAAGCCTCAAGCCAGTAGCCTCTACCATGGTCAGATCTAGCTCCCACTGAATAGGTCTCCTTCATAAGGTAACCCAAGGATACCTTTGGTCCCCTTTACTGTCCCTATCTCCATTACAGCTCTGCTCAGTCTTGCTGTCCTTAATCCCAAAGCACGCTTCCCTCTGGTTTGCTGCAAAGCAAGGTGAGAGCTCAGGAATGCTGATGGCTGAAGAATCCATCATGCACAGTTGGTGACTGCAGAGGGGAAGGGCCCTGGCACACTGCTCACCCCATGTGCTCCATCCTCTCTGTGCAGAGCAGGAAGGAAACTCACTCTGTAGGACAAGTCGGAAATCTCATAGACAAGATCTTCCCAATTCCCACACAGGAAGAGATCACTTTGGTCCACAGATAAGTAATCTAATCCAGGCATTCACTCATATAGTCTAGATTATTCCTTTCCAACTTCAGATTGAAAAGCTTTACTCCCCTCGTCACAATATTTTCCTGAGACAGACCTGGGAGACATCCCTTGTCCTTAAATAAGAAAAAAACCCCAGCCTCCTTACATAATTTCTCCCCCTTTCTTTTTGGCAAGGTCTCTCTCTATACAAGTCACTTTTTTTTTCCCATTGAGTTACTGGGACCATCAGGTTGATTCAGCTTCCACCCTCCTGTCCCTCACAAGAGGCCATTCTGACCCTCTTCCCTTTGAGCACAGCTCCTGAACAACACACTGATCTTCCCTTGCTTCTGTAGCCCACACACAGGATCATTTATTTCCATTACAGATGTTGTGAAAGGAAATTCTCTGTTCAACCACCTGTCTCTTCACGTTCATTAAAGAAGTAATGAGCAAAAAATCACCATGCCTTTTGGACAAGAAAAAAAGGCAAGTAAGAAAGGAACTTTGCTGCTTTACCTCACCACTAACCTGGCAAAACAAAGCCATAGAAAGTGTTATTCCACAATGCCCAGAACAACTTGATTGAATGGAGGTCAAAACCCAACAAACACATACTAAATTGCTTAAGTATTTTAACTTCTCGTCTGCTTTGGCAGTCTGTCTTGTCACCCTCTTCTGCCTTCAGTATGCAGTTTCATCAACATGATCACTGTCCATTCCCATTCTTTGACTGCAATCTTTAATTACATGTTGCTATCCTACAGCACTCTGGCTGTCACAAAATCCAACAACACACAATATGACACAAGCAAAAACACAGTAAATACATTTTTAAGGTCTCGGCAGACTGGTAAAGCATATGCTGCTTTATTTATAATTGAAAGGACGAGCTACCAGACCACCTAGAAATGCACCTTAGTTTATACTGCATGCAGAGTGGGACAACACGAGAGAGAGCAGGCAGCAGAGATGCAATATGAAGCAGGTAACGAAGAGATGAACAGCTATAAGCAGGGTTGAAACTGCAGGAGGGCCTAACAGGGAGAGCTTTTTAGCCAGAGCACAGGTAGGACTAAGCATGGTGAACTGCTGAAGACAAGGAATTGCACAGCAGCAACAGCTTCCAAGGTAACTAGAATGTGAAACTAAGGAGAGTCTCTTTACACCCTTCCTCACAGAAAATAACATTGGTCCACTGAACAAATAAATTACACAGCAGTGGATCAGGTAAGAGTAACAGTCAATGAACTTCATTCACGAACACAAAAAAGTTCCCCATTTCCCAGAAATGGAAGTTATTAGTCTGGGTGACCAAACAGGTAATTTAAGTGTTCCACAGGAAATCTTCACACCTTAGAGCTGCCCCAAACTTGAGGTTATTACCTTGAAGTTACTCTTTAGTGCAGTCACATTTTCTCTTTAGGCACATTCTGCTTTCCATTGACATGCACAGACAACATTAAAGAGCCTGGCCAAGGAAAAGGTTTGAAGGAAAAAAGAAATAGCCACAATATCGACCGTTACAGGATGCATGGAATGAAAGATTTCTCCTTTGAAAATAACCTTTGCAGGGGCTTTCTAGTTGTTCCTTGATACAAAGGAAGTTCTGTTCTGGCTGAAGTTTTGGAAAAAGAAAAAAGAGAGAGAAGCCTTTAGAAAAATCCTTCCTTAGAAGGCTGCAATGAATTTGCATGCATCATGCAGACACAAAATGAAGTCGAAAGCTTTGAAGAAGTATTCCACACAGAAACTGCATTCTCTCTTTTTCTGAAGGCAACAGAACTTCTGTAGCACACTGTTTGTGCCATGACAGCTATTTTTTGCCACTTGCTTTGTCTGCAGTAGCTACCTCAAGTTCTCCCTAGGCCACCATCTGGTAAGGATTTACAATGGATTACAAGCAGAGATTTAACTTGCTGTGCTGTACGTTTGTCTGGTTGCAGTTTTTACACTGCACAGGCTGAGCAACTTCTTGACAGGCTGGGTTCTGTAGACATACTGGACTTGTAACTTTGATCAAAGTAGTAAATATTTAGACGGCATGAGCAGCATTCTTCCTCTTCCTTTATCTCCTCAGGCATTGCTGTAAACTGAGGAAAGCACAGAAAATCCTCTCTTGCATAACTTGGATTATTGGAAATATGAACACAGATAATTAATTGGGAATGACATGCTGGAGCCCTGCTGACCAGATTACCTCACTGACTGGCATTCTGGCAGCTTCCCTGAGACTCCTCAGAATTCCCTTTCTCTGCTTCCCCATTTTTGCAAGGGCCACAACTTTCCATGTATGTTTGATAACTGGGGCATACATATTGGTTCGAAGTACTACAGATATCACTGGTGTACTCAAAAATTAAAGCAGAAGTAAAGGTTGCTACTCTGAAGAGAGCTAATTAGGCCTGATGCTTGCATTTATTCAGTACAGGTACAGCCAGGCTTCTTTCAGCTGAGTTAAACAGCCAAAGCAATACTTAATAGTAGTAACAACATTCACATTCACAACTGTAATCACATTTTAAAGTTCACCAAAATAAAATAATTTGGTGTCTTTTCAGTCAAAAGAAAGATCCTGACTATATTATGCCACAATACAACTCCTAATTTAGTAATGTAAGTGTTTTTAGGTAAGAAATCTATGTGTTTATTGAAAAATGGTGTCAGAGTAGGTTGTGGGGCTTTTTTATAACTGGCAGGCTTACACTAAAATGTATATACTGATAGATTAGTCAACTTAAACTACACTGGCTGACATTGGTGGCACCTGGTTTCTCTTCTAACATGTAGATAACCCACTTTTGGAAAAAGGAAGAAGTATACTCAAAAGCTTTAACAGATATATGGAAAAATTTAATACTGTTAAAAGAATTACAAAACCCACTGAAATTAACATTTACACATTTATTTTTCTCCAGCAATTTTTGAATATTGCATATTGATTTGTAAAAGGCACCACTTTGGTTAAGATCTGAAAGTTACACAGACTATCTTGAGAGGCAAAAACAATAGTGAGAAAAAGGAGAGGAAAAAAGGACTGTCATCATTTCCAATGTCATGAAACACTGACTAGGAGAACTGTGGAAAGATTTGCTGCAAAGATCTATCAAGCTGCCCTTACTTCAGCTGACATCATTCAAGAAAAAGCCATCACTGAACAAGACTTAGGAGTTTGTTTTTCTGTGAACAACCACCTAAGCAAATTATCAGACAAATATAAAAGGGCTAGGCTGTGCTATCGTATTACAATGGTCTGTAACAAAGAAAAGAGAGGCTCAGATGACTGCTTTTCCAATAACAGGCAGTCTCTGTACAGTATTTCACATAATTAACTCAAAATGCTTCATAACAAGCAAAATGATGAAAGAACTGAGATGTCCCTTAGAAGGTTGTGAAAACATAATTCCAGTAAGTTCAGTGACATCCCCCCTCCTCTCTCTCCCCATCAGTTCCAGAGCTACCAGTTAGAAATGAGAATGAGGTTCAGCACTATGTGGGTAGATAAGCCTGTAAAAATTAAATGAAGGGGCAGGATGGACAGCAAAGTAGTAGCCACTGCTAAGATGGGAAAACCATGGTGCCTCAGCAGAGTTGCTTCAAAACCCATAAGATGTCTGCAGTTGCTGGTAATTTTCAAGAGGTTCAGCCAAGGTGCACATTAGCAGACAATTTGGCTGGTCCAAAACCTGTTCTGTCCCATTTCTCACTACAGAAGATGCTGTAGGTATGCTCTGCAAGTCTCAAACAAGCTGTCATGCTTTTTGTGGTACTAAAAGCACAAGTGCAAATTACCTAAATATATGCATTTCTAGACCATGGTACCTTTGGTTTTTTCTTTAAACATATGCAAACCCCACCAATGCAGACTCTTTACTTAGAATCACAAACAAATAAGAAGGCCATGCTCACTCACAATACCATCATGTACTCACACCCTTCCCTTCCTTGTAGTCAGCACCCCTGGATTTAGTTGCATCCAGAACTTATCCCCTGTGCCCTGAAGCAGGGAACGCTGCTGATCAGCTCTCTCCTTATACCTTGTGTCTCCCACTAACATCCACAGACAAACACAACATGGTCAGGACAGTTTTAAGGACTGTCCAGAGTCCCTAAAGTTTGTGTGTGTGTGTGTCAAA
>VZRO01004510.1:0-19014 GCA_013397915.1 Daphoenositta chrysoptera
TCTTCGTAAGCAGCTCCGTCCCCACGCCTGGGGGGGAGGACAATGGGAGTTTGGGGCATCACCCCTCGAAAACTGCTCTAGGAGAGCATCTGAGTAGTGCCTGCCCTGGGAGCTGGGACATGCTTGACACATGGAGACACACAGGGTGTGACCCGCGTGCTAGGCAGCTCCAGCCCTCGGCTCTCCCAGACCTGTCCCCTCTGTCCGTGCGGGCAGGAATCCCAGGCTCCCTCCCACAGGGTCACTGCCATCACCCTGCAGGACTGAGCGGGGCCTTACAGGGGCCCTGCAAAGGGGTGGGGGGCATCAGTGGCCTGAGTGCTTCATTAACCTGTCACCTTTGTTCTCAACACCCACAGGCCTTCTCGGGGTTTTATCACACCCTTCACTTTCTGAACCTAACACGTGGGCAGTCCCTGAACTCGGTCAATGCTACCATCGGGTACATCTGCACCAGCAGCTGGGAGCAGGTGAGATTCTGCCCAGGAGTTCATTTCACCTGGGCATTGAGGGCTCATCCACAGCCCATCCTCTGCTCTGGGCAGCTGGAGAGAGCCAGGAGGAGCACAAAGGTCTCGATCTGGAGAGGGATGGGAGAGCAGCCTGCAGCCCCCGGGGCCTCCTAGCTCTGCCAGTCTTTGCTCCCAGCTGCACTGAGGGGCTGTTCCCAGTGTGGGCACCCCCAGCACTGCTCCGTGTTCAGCCTCCCCTGCTCTCCCCCCTCTGCAGCTGCAGGAGTTGTTCCCCTCAGCGAGCAGGACCCAGCTCCGTGACGCCTGCACAGCCAGCTCCTACAGCCTCACCCTTCTCCTGCAAGGCTACAAGTTCAACCACACGACATGGCCCAACATCCACTTCGTCCAGCAGGTACGAGTGTCCGGCAGCCCCCGTCTTCACACTCTGTGCCAGGAAGTGCCTTGTGCCCACCCTGCTGCTGCTGGGGACAGGGGATACCAGGGCAGCACAGCCCCACTGCCCATGGCCAAGGCATCTCTTGAGCTGCTGGGACACTTGGCCTGGCCCTTTATGCTCTCCCCAGTTTATGTCACTGCTGGGGCCTCTGCAGCCCCAGGCGGGCACAGAAATGGTGGTTGTGCAGCAGGACCTGGGGGTGCAGGCTCTTCTCTAGTTTGCCTGGTACTTTGCAGCCTTTCCCATCCCTCTTCCCCATCTGTCTGCACAGGTTGCTGACACAGATGTGGGCTGGACTCTGGGCTACATGCTCAATCTCACCAACATGATCCCCTCGGAGCCTCCCGCAGCAGTCACAGGGCTCCCGAGCTGCAGCTGGATAGCAGCCACGGTTCTGCTGGCCATCATGCTCATCCTCACCTTCTGCCTGCTCACTGCCACGTGCTGCCAGAGGAACTCCTTGGGCTACGAGCACCTGTAGCAGCGCTGCCTCCACCGAGTCCTGCTGCCACGCCTCTGCAAGGAGCTGCTTCCCAGGAATCACCTCTGTGTGCCCAGGGGCCACGGACTTGTCCTGGGGGGCCCTGACTCATGGCCTGGTGAGCTGGAACTGGCACAGCTGTAAAACATCGTCCTCACAGCCATGTGCTCTCCAGTTCTCCTTTCCCTGCGCTGCTGGCTGGAGATGCTCCAGGAGGGAGGGCTTGGCCATGCAGGGCAGGGGCTCAGCGCTGGGCCCTGGGGACCTCAGTGCTGTGGGGTGGCTGGAGATGGGCATCGACAGGTCTGAGAGCAGTGGAACTGTCACAGGGCTGGTTACAGCCCACAGCAGAGAGGGGCAGATGCGTCCTACCCCATGCCAGGCCAGGGTCTGCATCTCCCATGGCCAGTGCCAGCCACAGGGGCCGTGGCATTGGGGTGTGGGGGGCACTGGCCTGGCAGAGAGGGCTCTGCCTTGGACTGAGAAGCCCTGTGAGGGAGGGATGGCACTGCCCCCTGATCTCCTGCAGGAGGTTCCTCTCCTCTCCAGCTGCACCCCGTGCCTGGCAGACAGCTCATCCTCCAACACAGGGTGACTTGGGAACACTGCTGGGACATGGCAGAGCCCTTACATTTTTGGGGAGTCCCACTGGCAGCCAAGTGATGGGTGAGTTGAGACCCCTCCTCTCAGAAGGAAAAGGCCTATCCTCGTGCCCTGCTGGCTCCTTTCCAAGGTGCATCAGACACCTCAGTGTCTGCAGGGACACCTCCTGTACGTTCGTTGCCTCTCCCCTGAGTCTCTGTCCCCACCAGCCCTTACTTGGGAGAAGGAAGGAAGGAAATCACAGCTATTTGGGAGCAGAGTAACAGGCATTTCCCCACGTGCTGCTTTTCACAATGTTTATTTGGGTGAGGAGAGCTGTGAGGTGCCCAGCATTCCACAGGGATGCCAAAGGTCTGCTCCTCACTGTGGGAATGCAAACAGCAACAGGAACCATCCACAGGGCAGATAAAAATGAGCAGAACCAAGGGCAAAGGCTGTGGGCAGGACCCAGCTCAGCCACATGCAGGGCAGGACTCACAGCCTGCTGGAGCCTCATCCTGACACCCACGGGGTACAGGCCTTCTGCTGGTGGGACAGTGCTGTCTCCAGGAAGGCACTGAGGAACATCAATCCCTTTATTCCAGTCGAAAAGGAAGGTGATGAGGTGAGCGGTGAGATGTGATGATGGGATGAGATGGACCCTCTGGAGGGGCATGGACCACACTTCTGACTTTGGGTGCTCAGTTTTCCTTCTCTCTCCAAGACCATCTCCACGTGAGCCCCAGCCACACACCCTCCACAGGGCCAGCTGGGGTACCCCAGAGCGTCCCTCAGGGTGGCAGACCTGGCAGGGACCCGCCTGGCTGTTGGTGACCGTGGTCACACTGGCATGGAGCACCTTACCCCCAGGTGCCTGACCGAGCCCCACCAGGCTGACATTGGGGTGCTGCCCCACAGCCAGGCTGGCTCTCCCCAGCCCCACGGCCGGGCCGGTGGGATGGAGCCGTGTCTGTGACACGCAGAGCAGGGACAGGAGGCACACAGGCTTGGCTGAGGCTTCTGCAGGCTGATCCCATCGGGTCTCCATGGGAGTGGAGCTCCTCTGGAAACCTCAGAGAGTGCCTGTCTGCATACTGGGGGCCAGGCCCACGGAAAAGCAGACCCCAGCTCTCTGGAGCTCTAGAAGTGAATGTGCTCAGCAGCACAGAGCCAGCCCCAGGCTGCCAGTCCTGCACTGGGGACTCCAGCACGGCCCTGCAGCGCCACTCTGACCCCACTGGTCTCCCAGACGTGGCCAGGCCCCTACACCCACAGCAGCAGGAGCAGGGCAGCGAGCCCCAAGACAAGGGTGAGGATGATGAAGGTGATGGCCACAGCCCACAGCGAAGGCCTGTGCCCCTTCACCCTGGCTGGAGCCTCGGCCGGGACCATGTTGGTGAGGTTCAGCATGTACCCCAGCGTCCAGCCCACGTCGGCGCTCCCCGCCTGCCCCGGAGAGAGGGGACGGGGGTTAGCCCTGCAGGAAAGCCACTGCTGTCACAGGGCCACCCAGCTGCTCCTGCTCAGCCCAAACGGGGTGTCCCCACACCAGGGCCATGCTGGGATGAGGGGTGGGCAGGGCTCTCTGGACCATTGCTCCCCAGCACCCCAACACAGGGTCTGGCTCTCTCCAGCATCCCAACACAGGGGCTGGTTCTCCACCAGGACCGCCTCTGCCCCTCAAGGGCTGGGAGCACCACCCACCTTCATCTGGAAGATGATGTTGTTCCAGCTGGTCTCGTTGAACTTGTAGGCATCGAGCAGGAGTGTGAGGATGTAGTTGGTGTTGGCACAGTACTTAGGCAGCCGCTTGGGATTCTCTGTGGGGTAGCTGGAAGACAGCTGGGGTGGGCAATGTTTGGGGATGGAGGGAAGTTATTCACAGGCAATTTCTGTGCAGAGACAAAGCCCTGAAATGTGCTGCCTGAGCGGCAGTGGCTCCACAGTCACCAGCGTCCAGAAGGAGACTTCTGGGCCAGGCAGTGATTTTGGACCTGTCCGTACAGGGCAGCTCCTTTGGGGAGGATCTACACTCCACATGGAAACAGAGGCAGGTATTGTAGCTCCTCCTGCCCCAGATTCTCCCATCTCAGCCTCCTCCTGCAAGGGGCTCCTGCTCTCTGCCCCATGGTGGTGCTGGCACATCCCTGGACTTAGCCACCCCCATTTATTGCCCAGAGCAGCTGTGGCTGCCCCATCCCTGGAAGTGTTCAAGGCCAGGCTGGATGGGCTTAGAGCAGCCTGGTCTAGTGGAAGGTGTCCCTGCTCATGTCAGGGATGTGGAACAAGATGAGCCTTCCAAACCAAACCAGTCTGGAATTCTATGATTCCAAGATTTGACTCATCTCCAGCGTAGTGCCAGCAGCTAGCTCTGCTCTCACCATCCTCCCTTGCTACAGACCCACCTCCCTCCCCATCCCCACAGCTCCTGTGCTGCAGATGAGCTCTCACTGCCCTTGCCTACCCTCGCTGCCCTTTTCCCAGGGGTGTATGAGCCAGGAGTGGATGCAAGACAGTCCCGGCTCCACACAGAGCTCAGGGGAGTCTCTGCTGTGTAGGGCACAGCTCAGAACCAGGCAGCCTTGCCCTGGAGGGGTCCCCACTCCCTCCCCCCACCCCAGGACCCCTTTGCTTGTGAATCTTCTGCGCAGCCTCCATCCTGAGGAACCTACATCCTCCCAGCTCCTGGCGCAGAGCCCCTTGATGGCCTCTCTGACCACGGCCAGCGGCTGCCCCTCCGTCAGGTTCAGGAACTTGAAGTTATAGTAAAAGGCAGAGAAGGCCTGCAAGGTAAGAGACAGAAGAACCGGTGAGCTGCAGTGGGGAAAGCCTGGGCAGCTGCCTGGAGCAGGAGGTGGGATTTTCCTTCCCAGGGTTTGTCTCACCCCAGGGAGTCCCGGGGCATTGTTGTCCCTGTCCCAGCAGGTGATGGGCTGGGGGTTGGTGCCTGCTGGCGACAGCAGCACGGCCAGAGCCTTGCCTGAAGGCCTGTCTCAACTCCTGGGTTTTCACCAAACACTTGGGTTTTGACAAACCCCTGTTTTATTAACAAATACATGGGAGTGTCCAAGGCCAGGTTGGAGGGGGCTTGGAGCAACCTGGGATAGTGGGAGGTGTCCCTGCCCATGGCAGGGGGTGGCTTGAGATGAGCTTGAAGGTCCCTTCCACCCCAAACCAGTCTGGGATTCTGGGATTCTGAACATGGTCCCATTCAGAGATTTGGCTGGACAACCACCCGGCAGTAATCCCTGGCATGCCCTCAGGCAGTGGTGCCTGGGGAGGTGACAGTGCCAGCGGGTAGTGGGGACACCCCAGCACAGGGAGGCCCTTCCAAGGAGGTGGGAGGGCGGATTTGCCTTACAATGAACTGCCCCCGCAGTGGGGGCTGGTAGACACCGTCGAAGGTGCAGTCCTGGCTCTGGCCACACGCCGAGAAGTTGAACAGTTTCCTGAGGGATGCCAGGCACCCGCTGGCGTTGCCCCTGCCCTCCAGGGTGACGTTGCTGTGGCCCAGAGGCAGGCGCGGGTCACTGCTGTTGGTGCAGGGACTGGCACGGAAGGAGGACAGCGAGACGGTCTCGTTGTAGCCCTTTGGGTAGCACGGGTGGTGGACTCGTGTGCTGGGAAATGCCTCCTGGGGACAGCAAACGCAGCTGCAGCTCCTCCAGGCCCTCCTGGCACTTTGCACCTCTAAGAGCCTGGTCCTGCATTTCTGTACACCATATAAAGCCAGAAGATCCCAAACTGCCCCTTTTCACATTTTCCCCATCCCTGGAAGTGTCCAAGGCCAGGCTGGATGGGCCTTGGAGCACCCTGGTCTAGTGGAAGGTGTTCCTGCCCATTGCAGGGGAGTGGAATAAGATGAGCTTCAAAGTCCCTTCCAACCCAAACCAGTCTGTGATTCCGTGGTGTCCGTGCTCCTCTCCACATCTGCCCTGCCATGCTACAAGGAATCTGTCCTTGCTCTCAGTCCTTGCCAATGCCTCTCCAGAAGAGCCCTGCCTGTCCTTAGTTTCTGCATTAACAGCTCTGTGGCTGGCGTCACGACACCACAGGCCAATTCCCCCTCAGCTGCCTCTCACCACAATTAATTCCTTCGCCAGCCGCTTCAGCATCTCGTTCTGCCCGTAGCAGAGGTAGCTGTGGGTGTAGATGTTGTAGCTGTACCCATACAGGGTGAACTCAGAGGCTTCATTCTGGCTCATTGCTGGATCTTCGGGCATAAAGGTGATTTGAGTGGATGCTCCTCCGAGATCCAGTGCCCCAAAAATGTTGGCTGCCTCCGGACGAAGCCACGCATGTGCTTTGGGGGAGTACTGCCAAGGAGAGCCAGGAGAGGAGGAAGAGTAGCACAGAATGTCCTGAGCAGAATTCTCATCCCATTGAAGACAACAGGATTTTGTTACTGAAGTCACTCTGTGTGTGAGCCCCCTGCCACCCTCCCTGCCCAGCCAGCCAGGATGTTTATCAGAGCCAGGACGGAGAGGGAACTCTCTGGTCATCAGCAGGTGCTAATGTGCTGTGGGCTCCCCTGGCTCTGAGGCACCATCCCCAGGCCAAAGTGCTGGTTGGGACTGGCTTGGGGACCTGCCCTTCCCGAGGAGGCTGCAGGGTCTGGGTGCAAGAGGAAGGATTTCTACCCAAGAATCCTCCAACAGCCCCCACAGGAGCCCGACACTGCCAGCACCACTCTGAGCTGTGGCAGGGCTGGGACAGAGCTTGGGTCCGAGCTGCCTTCAGGCTGGCACACTGCACCAGAACTGGAGCCTCCCAGGACCACAGGGAGATGGAGCTTCCCAGGGCAGGCAGACAAAGCCCAGCTGTGCTGCACTGACCTCACTGTCCCCAAGAGTCCCTCTGTCCACACGGTGTGGAGATTGCCCTGAGCTCTTATTAGACACCCTTGTTCCTGAGCTCTCCCTCCTCACTCACTGTAGGCAAGCCAGAGGATGTCTCCTTCCCCTGGATCATTCCCCAGAGCCGCCAGCCCTGACCTCTCCTGCACTGAGAAAGCTTAAGGAAAATCAGAAAAGCTGTATCAGCCGAGGAGTGGGCGTTCCACCCCTCTCCCACCTTGGTGAAGGAGTCCAGCAGGTAGTTGATGGTGATCCAGCCATAAGCCCCCTCCTCCTCTCCTGTAAGGATGTGAGCCCCTTTGAAAGCCACAGGGTACTCCTGCATGGTTTTAGTGACCTCAGCCAGGACTTGCTCTGCTGCTGAGCTGTTCTGTTCCCTAGGAAGGTGCAAAGGACAGGACACATACCCAGCTACACCAGAGGAAACACAAGGAAAGGGTCTAGTTCTCTCCCAGTTCCACACACTCCCAGTTTTCACAACAAGCAGTCTGTTTGAGTGGGTGTTTCCTGCCACATAACTTGTCAGAGCTGCTCATGCGGGGTAAATCCCAGTGGTCTCAGCTTGGCATTGCCAATCTAGGAGCAAGAGCAACCTCTCCCCTCCACTGCAGCTTGATCCCAGTCACCCAGAGCTTTCCCAGGCCACCCTTCCCTGCCTAAGTGCAGGAGGCTGGAGGAGGTTGTGCTGCAAGGCCCAGGTTTGAGCATCACCCACTGCCCGTGCCCAAGGCAGGGCTGGCTGCTGACCTCCAGGGCTTTTTCGGGAAGGTTCCAGCCTGGATTCAGACCTCTCAGTGGGGAAGATGTCTCAGGGCTGTTCTTCCTCTCTGCAGTGAGCAACCTTCAGGCTATCAGCTCCTTCCCAGGTCTGATTGCCAGGGCGCAGAAATAATGTGAGCTATGTGCAGCCATAAAACCAAGAGCCATGAAATGAAGGCTGGCGTTTGAAGAGAACTAATGTGGGCTGGTGAGAGGTGAGGGCAGGACCTGCAGCACTTCCTCACCTCCTACCTCTGCCCCACCAGCACCCACTCACTCGGGCAGGTGGCACATCTCCTGGTGGCATCCCAACCCCCTTGTTTTTAAGGAAAATAATGAAGAGCAAACAAAGCTGTGAAAAGCATTTCTCGCTTGGAACTGGGCACGCAGCACCATCCCGGGACGTCCCAACAGACGCTGCTCAGGACAGTTCAGCCCTCCCTGTGTCCCCCCTGGCTGCCTCTTCCCCTTCCCCTCCCTCCCCAGTCGTTTGCTCCTGGCAGTGGGGGAGCTGGGGTGCTGGCCCTGTGCAGGAACTGTCCTGGCAGTGGCTGTTGCAGCTCTGTCACTGCTGTCACCCCCGGCGCCCCAGCAGTACCTCAGTAGCCTCATGCCAGCCGTTGCTCCGAGATAAGCGGGGGCATCCCTCTGCTTCTCAGCAGGAACAACCTGCAGGGCTTTGTCCAGGCACTCCCTTAAGGAATTTCCAGCCTCAGGGGGATTGTCGGCATAGCTTGATATGCCCTGCCCTGGAAAAGAGTCAGGATGGGACAGGCTGATGGGAATGGCCTGGATAAAGGCTGTGGGAGCAAGAGGGCACAGGGCAGTGAGGGCTGTCACCTCTTAGCAACCAAGGTGCTTTTCCAGGGTCCCCTGGTCCCCTGAGACCTGACTGACCCACACTTCATTCCTCTCCCGTGTCTCCCATGCTTCCAGCAGTGTCCCCGGCCACTACAGGTGACACTTTCTCCAGCCAGGACAGCAGCTGGGGGCACCCCAAGGTGGAGGAACGAAAACTGATTCCCCATCGAGGTGCTTCAGTCCCCTCGGTGTGTGGGCACCACATGGCGCTGAGGGCCAGGGGCTCAGGGAACAC
The DNA here is from genome assembly GCA_013397915.1 of Daphoenositta chrysoptera. Lineage (NCBI taxonomy): Eukaryota > Metazoa > Chordata > Aves > Passeriformes > Daphoenositta > Daphoenositta chrysoptera. Next base: position 8,687 of record VZRO01004510.1, read on the forward strand.
CTGGCCACAGCCACGGCTCCCCCGTGTCCCGCCAGGTCACCCCACCCACCCCTCGAACGGGGCAGGACAGACCAGGCAGGGGGATACTGACCATGCACATCACAGGACAAGGTCTGGCTGACCACTCCAGTGTCATTCTCCTTGTCTGAATCCCACTCGTAGACAAACAGGGAGGTGTGGGACGAGCCCGCATCGAACACCATCCCATACTGCAAGGGAAATCAAGGCATAACCAAGGTGGAGGAGCAGCAGCCTGGCCCTGGCCCCACTGTGGCCCTGCTGGGGCAGTGGGGCCGGAAGATTCCCCAAAAGCCATGTGTGAGGCACAAAACCCATCAGCCGTGCCATGGCAGGGCAGAGCGGCGGCCGAGGCCCCCACAGTGACTGAGGCATTTTGGTTTGTCTCTGCTGAGGCCTGTGCTGCAATGCCAGCTCACACAAACATTTCCTGCTGTTTCCTCATGCTTTTTGGTTTTCTTTCATGGTCACATACCTACGCTGGCCCCACCTTGGGGCCTGCAGCTCTCGCACCTTTGGCGCTCCCTGGACGGCAGGGCCTCTCCAGGAGCTCTCAGCCACCTGTCTCACCCCCATAGAGCCCAAACCCGAACCACTGCCAGCCCCCTTCCAGCAGCTGGGGTGGGGTGCCATGCTCAGGGCATGATGAGGGGAGGCAGGATTCTTGTGCCATGGTGTGAGGGCCGGGACAAACTGGGGGGAGCTGGCAGGAGCAAAGGGCACACGGAGGTGCCGTGCCCTGGCAGAGCAGAGAGAGCAGGGCAGGGCTCTGCGCTACCCACCTGCCTCAAGGTAATCCCCTCCAAACCTGGCACAGCGTGGAGACGAGTTCCAGAGGAGGCTTCTCCTCTGACTTTCCTCTGCCTGCACCTTGAGGTGGGGACAAAACACCCACCCTGCTACTGCCAGGCAGGTCCTGAGCCCACGTCCCCTCTGAGCCCCATGGACCAGCTGCTGGCTCTGGGCACCTGCCCAGGGTGACTGGGCTCACCACAGGTGCTCAGGGACCTTCTCAGGGCTTACCTTGACCGTGGGTGGCAGCGTCACATCTTCAACCCTCACCAGGCTGAGAACCAGGGCGAGGATGGAGAGTGCCACCAGCGCCCCGACAATGGCACTGATGCAGGGCTTCTTCTTAGCCAGCATTGGGGTGAAGGCTCCCGGAAACCCAAACACGGGAGGAAGGTTGGACACCTGGGAACAGCGGTGTCGGTGAGAGTTGCAGGGAGATCTGCTCCAAAAGCTGACACTGTCTCAAGCCGTGCCACTCAGAAATCCTGGTGAATAATCAGATCTTCTTCTGGGAAAAGCAATGTTATGATAAAACACAGGGAGCTGGAGGAAAGAGGGGCTGGTTGCCCCGCAGCCTGGCAGAGCCATGATGGCATCACAACAATCCCCCAGGTCCCACACCCGCTGCTGCCCGGCTGCCCACGGCCAGGAAGGACCAGGTCTGGGAGGGGCAGGAGGAACTCTGCAGGGAACAGAGCAGAGAGAAACGGCAAAGCCTCAGCGTGAGGCACTGCAGCCGGGGAGGGGGCTGTGTTTCCCAGGCTGTGGGGAAGCTCAGCTCACCTGCCCACACTCCCGGAGCCCTGCCCTGGCAGCACCCAGGCTGTGCCCCCGTGGGATTCCTCCGGGCTCTGTGCTCCTCTGGGCGCAGCAATCCCAGCTTGGACTTGCCTTTTATGTCCTTTGGAAGCGGATATTGCTGGAAAGTCTTTCCCCCATTATTTTGTCTGAGAGCTCATCAGCCTTAGGCGAAACTCGAATATCTGTTCTCCTGTTTGTCTTGCCGGTGTATATTCATGGCTCATTTTGGCACTGTCCTTATCTTCAGCCAATTAGTTCCTCCTCCTCCTCATTTGAATGGAATCAGATGAAGGACACATCTTTGCGTTTAACCCTTGCCCTCTGCTTCTCTATGCTGTCACACCCCCCATTTCTGTTTTCTCTTTGCGCTCCCCAGCCTTAACATTCCCTTTACGAGCTCTCTGCAAGGTCTGTGAGAGGTGAGAGTGAAATTTGCACTATCCAATGCCCTGGAATCTAGTGGAGTGTGGGCACCTGATAATGAGTTTTCCTACAACGAGATGGAAACTCCCATCAGAGGGGGAGCATTGCCCTGCCAGGGGGGTTTCAGAAGCGCTGGCTGGGCTCCGCCAGGGGACACTGGACAGGCCAGAACACTGTCATGGCCCAGCTGGGACTATGGTCACCCCTTCCCTGTGTTTGGCCCAGCTTTGTGCTGCTCCTGGGGTCCCTGCAGAGCCTGAGGAGAAGTGAGGGAGTGGGGAGGACCCAGGACTGCCCTGGGAGTGGAAGGGCTGGGGAGCAGGGCTCTGCTCTCTCGGGGCCACACGGCCGGGCTGCTTCCTGCTGATGCGGCTCCCTGATAAGAGCCTGGTGGGGCTATCACAAGGATCTGCGGGGACAGACCCAGTTCCAGCTGCCTCAGCTGAGTCAAATGCCGGGAGGGAAATGCTGTGCTGGGGAGCTCTCATTGCCCCTGACCCTGCCCAGTACCTATGCCGGTGTTCCAGAGCTCCTGCCGTGCGCACTGAGTGTCACCGTGCCGTCACATCGGGGGCAGCAGTCCCCGGGTGCTCCTCAGGCCTCCGAGCCACTCCCTTTTCCTGTTGTCCCTAATCTGGGATCTTTCACCCCGTGTAGAGGAAGCAGATTCTCACACTGAGTCGAGGTAATGATTTTATTTCACATCTATGCAGAGATGGGTGCTGGGTGATGAATCAACAAAGCTGACACACCCTCAGCGTGCCGTGTGCTCATTTTTACACATTTGAAGCAATAGAAGTCAGCATTTCCCTACAGCTAACCACAAATGGTGCAGTCATTGGTTTCACAGTTTCTGCCTCATTTACAGATACCCTGCACACTTCTTTTGCTGTTCATGCTCTGTGGGGAAGGGGCTTATCTGAGTAAGGGGTGATCACAGCCTGTGGGCGGGGATTTTACTATGCTAATAAGCACAGGAATCACACAGAGTTGTTCTTTGGCTTTGTAATTTGATTTATAGTGTCCTCCTGCTCTTCACTTCTCGGATCATGGCTCTCGGTTCCTGCACGATTGGTTATTCCCTCATCTTTCGTAAGTTCTTTTGTTTGTCCTGTACTGCAGTGAATTTTTAACCTTCTCGTGGTGCTTCATTTCAACAAATCCCCTCTCTGAGACTTAGGGAAACGTCCACAGTGCACTTCCCAAAAGTCTCACCCTATTTTTGGAAATCATACTCTCTAATTGACTCTTACCTGAAAGAACCAATAAACATATTCTCCTTCCTTCTGTGACGCGATGGTGTGTCAGTGCAGTCTCTGTGGGCTCATGGCACTTCCCCTCAGCATTCCCACGGCAGTCTCCTTTGGGCTGGCTCCTGAAGCCCAGAGAGTGCCACCATTCCTGCATTCCCACCTCCACACAACCCGAAATCTTGGGATTCACCTGGATTCAGTGGGAGGGGTGCCTGAGTGTCCCTGCTCTGGAAATCCCCTGCTGACTGCCCAGGGCTGTTCTGAGCATGGGGGTCTTGTCCCCACTCAGGACAGAGAGGCACCAACCAGCCCAGGTCCCTCGGGGACATGTGGCCCTGCCAGTGTCTGTGTGCACCCAGAGCTGACCAAAACCTCCAGCTCCAAGCCCAAACACAGGATGAGCAACTCTTCACTTTACTTTTCCTGTCCCTTTTTGTGGCACAGAAATAGTCCCAGAGGTTTTGTTGAGGGGCTGTTCCCCCTTGCTGGCCCCATGCTGGCCCTGCAGCTCTGCCAGGCAATGATGTCCTGGCTGGGCTTTGGCTGTGAATCACAAGGATCACAAGGATCTGCGTGGAAGGACACAGTTCCAGCTGCCTTATCTCAGCTGAGTCAAACGGGGCAATGCTGGGAGAGAAATGCTGTGCAGGGGAGCCCTCATTGCCCCTGATCCTCCCCAGCAACACCCCGGCTCTGCGCTACATCCAGCCCTCAACTTTCTTCCCAATCCCAAAGGGGTGTCTCTGCTAAAGTTCGGGGTCTCAGGTTTGCGTGGTGTCTGAGCATCCCAGGAGCTGGAAGGGCCACGGGGTGCCTGGCCCCAGGAGCAGCTGCTCTCACGTGGCTGCCCTCGGGTCCCTGGGTCCATCAGCCCCAGCCCTGTTTGGCTTCAGGGCTGTGCTCTGGTGAGAGTGAAATGTGCTATTTGCTCGTAATTGACAAAGGCACCAAATGTCTCCGACTTGTGATAGACAACTCTGCTGTGCAGAAGTGTGGCTAGAGTACACACACACCCCTGTTTGATCTGCTTTTGACATGTATTTAGTGCCTGTGGCCCTTGCAGTGACTCTGAGAGCCAGAAGGGAGTTGCCAGGCTGGTGTGGGGACTCAGTGGGGCTCCAGCCCAGCCATCGCTGCCAGGCACTGCGCTGACTGGTGTTTGTGAAATGACATCACCTCCACTGCCAACACCTTCCTGGTGCTTTCTGAAAGGAAAGCACCCTGACTCAGGTTTAAACACGGAGCCTCTCATTTCCCAGAACTCAGTTTCTGCTCCATGAGGTCACCCCAGTCACGGTGAGAGGTGCAGGCAGTGGCTCTGAGCATGTCCCATGTCTCCAGGTGAGCTGCACCACTTGCTGCTGCCCCATGTTCCTCTGCCAGACGGACCCTGGTCTTGCTGTGACTTGTCCTAGCAGGGACCAGCTCCAGCCCTCCCTCCCACTCTGATTCCAGCAGGACTGGTGGAGTTTGGGCCATTTGAAGCTTTCTTGTCCCCAGGTGCTGCCCATGTCACATTGCAGGGAGGGATGGAGGTCCCTTGGGCCACCCATTCCCAGATGCCTTTTGGGAGCCCCCTTGCCCCTCTGGGGGCTCAGGTCACACTGGAACCGTGTCCTCCTGGTGCATGGAGACCATCTGTGCTGGCCCAGGCAGGCGGTGCTCTGTATGAACACAGCAGCACTGCCTTCTCTCCTGCAGTGCACCCACCCCAGTTTCAGATGGCTCTCCAAGGGCTGCTCCTGTCCCTGCAGGGGTGGGGGCACACAGGGAAGGGTAGCAGCTGGGGCTGGTTCTGCCCCTCTGTCACAGGGATGCTGCTTGGGCACCTGGGCTGGGCTGTGCAGAGGCTCCTTCCCCGCCAGCCCAGGGGTGCAGAGGGGCTCAGGGCTGGGGTCTGCAGCACCAGCCTTGGGAAGCGGCATCACCTACCAGACCTCCAGTCTGGGAGCTGGGGCACTCCCCTGCTGTTGGGTTTGGGAAAGGCCCAGCTGGCAGCAATACCCAACCCACCAGCCACAGCAGCAAAAATAAACCCAGAGGTGAGATTTCCATCTTTGCCAAGGTGTATTCCAGTGTGGAAAAGAGTGCTGGTCTGAGACCTGAGGAATCTCCACCCCACCCCAGAGCTTGCACCAGGCAGGGAATGGGTGTCAGGGTCCCCTCAAGCTGTGTCAGCGGGTGGAGGCTCCAGCAGGATTTCTCCAAGAGAATGCCCCCAGAAGGAATTCTGTATGGCCACAGGCTGGTGTGCCAGCACTGCACACTGCTGGCTGCCAGGGCAAATGCCCCGGCAAGGTTTGTTCCAGGACTTGGAAGCCCTGGGCACAGCAGGCGACTCCTCTGCACCAGGCACAAGTCCTGGGAAGGGACACGGGGTGGTCCTGGCTGCCAGACCATCCCCCCGCCCCAGCACCCCCACCAGGGCAGCACACCTGTGCCACTGTTCAACGTGGTGTCACCCCGGTGTCCCCACACAGCCCAGGGAAGCTGCCTTACCTCGGAGGAGCAGAGCTGGGACACGCTGACTGCTGGTTCGTCCCCAAGGCAGCAGCAAAACACTGGCAAAGCCGCGTGCAGGTGAGACGGGTGGCACACGGGGGATGTGGCACACAGGGGGATGTGGCACACGGGGGATGTCCCCCTGTCTTGGACACCACACCCCAGTGACAGGGCTGGTGTTATTTTGGGACTCACAGTCCAGGCAGCCCTACCGGGGCTGGGCAGTAGGAAAGGGCTCTGTGCCTGTGCAGCGTCACGGCGAGGCTGAGGGATGTGATCATCTGTTTGATCTTCTTTGGGTCTGATGAGCCCCTTCCTTAGTTTATTAATTAGCTGGTGGTTGGGAGCTGTGGGAGTGTCCAAAGGCACCATCGGTCCCCAGGGCCACTCAGTGAGTGTCCCCTCCTGACTCAGAGGCTTTGCTGCTCATCCTGCTCCTCTCCCATCCCTCATCCGCTGTGGCTCCAGTTCCTCAGCGCTGTAGCAGACAGTGACCCCACAAAGCTCCCCTCCCGTGGCCCCACAGCAGTGACCCTGCGGCTGCTGCTGGCACAGCTCCTGTGACAGCTCCTGAGACAGCTCCTGTGACAGCAGGTGACGAACACCCGTGGCCGGTGCGCTCGGGGTGACTGGGGGCGCGTGGCACAACCACACTGAGGGGAGATGGATGAGCTCACACCGGTTTGAGCTGGAGGTGACAAGGAGCAGGTGGCTGCCACCTCCCAGGTGACATGTCCTCGGCCCAAGGGAGCCAATGAGTGGCTCCAAGCGGACTCCCCTGAGCACCTGGGGCCGGTGACAGCCAGCCCTGGGAGATCACATCCCAGCGTGAAACAGGAGCTGAAGAGCACCTGTGAGGCAGGGCCAGTGCCACCTCAGGGTGGGCAAGAATCACAGAATCCCCTGAGCTGGGAGGGACCCACAGGGATCATCACGTCGTGCACAGACACCCCAACAATCCCACCCTGTGCATCCCCGTGACACTGGCACTTCACACACTGGTCTGCGCTTCCACAGGGAATACCGAGTTCCTCTGAGTTCCTCCGAGTTCCTCAGAGCCTCTGGGGGCTCTGAGGGCAGCGAGACCCCCTTCAGAACCAGCATCAGCCGTGCACCCTCTTGCCCTCCCACACCCCCACTTCCACATTCAGGAAATTGAGTGAAATACAGAGAAGAAAAATCATATTCCTGTTCAAAAATACTCACATCAGTGATCTCAATGTGCCTGTCAGCGCATTGAAGGGATGAAGTGCTGAAGGGATGAAGTGCTCAGGGCGGTGCGGGGACAGATGGAAATCCATTAGCCAGCTGCTGGGCAGGGCAGAGCAGGGCAGCAGTCTGGACTGCTGTAGAATCAGCGGATCTACAGCAACCGCCTACCCTCCAGGCAATTCCCGCTCTCCAGGCAGCAGTTTTACGTACAACTGCTTTCTAGGCAAAAATAATTTTATAAATAAACCCACTCCTTCAACGCATTTTTATTCTAAAATAAAATAACTGTGACGCCCAGCAGCGCTCGCAGGCCAGGACAACGCAGGAGCTGAGGGAGCACGAATAGGGATGTGGAGCCTTTGGAGATACGTGATGCTCTGCGACACGGCCGCGAGCTGGGGCACGGCCCCTGTCCCAGCCTGTCACCTGCCCCTCGGCACGGGGACAGCGACGCGAGCAGCCTCAGCAGCGGCCCGGGCGCGTCCCGCCGGGCCGGGGCTCAGTTCACGCGGCAGGCCCGGATCATCAGCAGCTGCAGCAGGATGAAGACGGGCGACATGATGAGCCCGTACCACAGCTCCCGCGTGTGCTCCACCAGCTTCTGGCAAAGCAGCATCTCGAACACGAACTTGAGGCTGAGGATGGTGAGGATCCAGAAGAGCCGCAGCACCGCCAGGCGCTTCTCGCCGTCCTGGAACAGCCGCACGGACACGATGGTGGTGAAGTAGGTGCTGAGCNCCGGTGTCCCCACACAGCCCAGGGAAGCTGCCTTACCTCGGAGGAGCAGAGCTGGGACACGCTGACTGCTGGTTCGTCCCCAAGGCAGCAGCAAAACACTGGCAAAGCCGCGTGCAGGTGAGACGGGTGGCACACGGGGGATGTGGCACACAGGGGGATGTGGCACACGGGGGATGTCCCCCTGTCTTGGACACCACACCCCAGTGACAGGGCTGGTGTTATTTTGGGACTCACAGTCCAGGCAGCCCTACCGGGGCTGGGCAGTAGGAAAGGGCTCTGTGCCTGTGCAGCGTCACGGCGAGGCTGAGGGATGTGATCATCTGTTTGATCTTCTTTGGGTCTGATGAGCCCCTTCCTTAGTTTATTAATTAGCTGGTGGTTGGGAGCTGTGGGAGTGTCCAAAGGCACCATCGGTCCCCAGGGCCACTCAGTGAGTGTCCCCTCCTGACTCAGAGGCTTTGCTGCTCATCCTGCTCCTCTCCCATCCCTCATCCGCTGTGGCTCCAGTTCCTCAGCGCTGTAGCAGACAGTGACCCCACAAAGCTCCCCTCCCGTGGCCCCACAGCAGTGACCCTGCGGCTGCTGCTGGCACAGCTCCTGTGACAGCTCCTGAGACAGCTCCTGTGACAGCAGGTGACGAACACCCGTGGCCGGTGCGCTCGGGGTGACTGGGGGCGCGTGGCACAACCACACTGAGGGGAGATGGATGAGCTCACACCGGTTTGAGCTGGAGGTGACAAGGAGCAGGTGGCTGCCACCTCCCAGGTGACATGTCCTCGGCCCAAGGGAGCCAATGAGTGGCTCCAAGCGGACTCCCCTGAGCACCTGGGGCCGGTGACAGCCAGCCCTGGGAGATCACATCCCAGCGTGAAACAGGAGCTGAAGAGCACCTGTGAGGCAGGGCCAGTGCCACCTCAGGGTGGGCAAGAATCACAGAATCCCCTGAGCTGGGAGGGACCCACAGGGATCATCACGTCGTGCACAGACACCCCAACAATCCCACCCTGTGCATCCCCGTGACACTGGCACTTCACACACTGGTCTGCGCTTCCACAGGGAATACCGAGTTCCTCTGAGTTCCTCCGAGTTCCTCAGAGCCTCTGGGGGCTCTGAGGGCAGCGAGACCCCCTTCAGAACCAGCATCAGCCGTGCACCCTCTTGCCCTCCCACACCCCCACTTCCACATTCAGGAAATTGAGTGAAATACAGAGAAGAAAAATCATATTCCTGTTCAAAAATACTCACATCAGTGATCTCAATGTGCCTGTCAGCGCATTGAAGGGATGAAGTGCTGAAGGGATGAAGTGCTCAGGGCGGTGCGGGGACAGATGGAAATCCATTAGCCAGCTGCTGGGCAGGGCAGAGCAGGGCAGCAGTCTGGACTGCTGTAGAATCAGCGGATCTACAGCAACCGCCTACCCTCCAGGCAATTCCCGCTCTCCAGGCAGCAGTTTTACGTACAACTGCTTTCTAGGCAAAAATAATTTTATAAATAAACCCACTCCTTCAACGCATTTTTATTCTAAAATAAAATAACTGTGACGCCCAGCAGCGCTCGCAGGCCAGGACAACGCAGGAGCTGAGGGAGCACGAATAGGGATGTGGAGCCTTTGGAGATACGTGATGCTCTGCGACACGGCCGCGAGCTGGGGCACGGCCCCTGTCCCAGCCTGTCACCTGCCCCTCGGCACGGGGACAGCGACGCGAGCAGCCTCAGCAGCGGCCCGGGCGCGTCCCGCCGGGCCGGGGCTCAGTTCACGCGGCAGGCCCGGATCATCAGCAGCTGCAGCAGGATGAAGACGGGCGACATGATGAGCCCGTACCACAGCTCCCGCGTGTGCTCCACCAGCTTCTGGCAAAGCAGCATCTCGAACACGAACTTGAGGCTGAGGATGGTGAGGATCCAGAAGAGCCGCAGCACCGCCAGGCGCTTCTCGCCGTCCTGGAACAGCCGCACGGACACGATGGTGGTGAAGTAGGTGCTGAGCCCGTCGGCAGCGAAGAAGGGCACGAACACGATCCACCAGGAGAGCGCGGCGGCCGCGCCGTCCACCTTGAGCACGAGCAGCACGGAGAAGGCGAGCAGGGCCAGCCCGTGCAGGAAGATCTCGAAGGTGGCGAAGCCGAGCCACTGCACGAGCTCGCGCAGGGAGAACAGCATCGTCCGGGACTACGGCACCGGCCCCGGCCCCGGCCCGGGCCCAGCACCGACACGGGCCCCAGCCCCCGACCCGGCACCGGCACCAGGCCCGGCCCGGCCCGGCGGCGCGGGGCGATGGCGTCACGGGCAGAGGCGATGAGCGGATTGCGTCATCAGGCGCGGGGACGGTGCCCGGAGTCCCGGCGCCCCAGCCGGGGTGATGACGCAGCCGGAGCTGTCGCGCGCTGGTGACGTCAGGGGCGGGATGGGGCCGGGCCATGGTGAGTCCCACGGAGCGGCCGGAGCCGGGCCGGGCCCCGGGGCTAGGGGTGTTCGCCTGGAGAGGAGAATCCCCGGGGAGCCCCTTCCGGGGCCTAAAGGGGCTCCAGGAGAGCTGGAGAGGGACTGGGGACGAGGGATGGAGGGACAGGACACAGGGAATGGCTTCC